>VAHH01000342.1:0-35305 GCA_013357305.1 Radopholus similis
AATTGATTATTTCTTACGTCTGGGTTACGCTTGTCCTCATTGATCATGACAAAGGCACATTTGACCTGAAAACAAGTGTAGACTACTACTATACTGCAACACTACTGTTTCTGGAGTTGCATAGTATTTGTTTTTTCGTCGGATGTTAGTTAAAGTCTTAACATAAAATCAGATTTACATATTTCTTGTTGATCGCTTCCTTGAGTCCTTTCATCATTTCGCCTAGCTTGAATCCCCATCGTTTCTCCGTTTTGAAACAGTAGATGTACACCTCTAAAATTATCAAGTTGCATAATAGGTACAATTGCAAATGGGTAATATTAAATAGTAAACCATCAAGTCGACGACGCTTGAAGACACCCTTCGGAATCAGTCCACGATAGAGAAGATATTGAGCAAATGCAATGTAAGCCATGCGAGAGAGGAAGCTCAGACGGTTCTCTTCCGACTTTTGATCAGAGGGGAAGGTCGCATTCCACGATGAAAGATTCAGAGACTTACGTCGAGATTCCTACATATTTTGGTTATTTTGGGTTAAAAATTCTTATAGTAGCGTTTAACTGACTGTGGTTGGATTGGATCGACGATTAGTTGAAAGCACCGTCATTTGATTTGCTCGAATTTTTAAAACTTCTAGGTAAATAGTAAGTACCTAAATGGATTGAACAAGAAGGGTTCATATAAAAATATAAATATATGTAAATACCCCAGCATCATAATTACCCAAGACCCATTAACATTACCATGCGCTTTTATTAGTTACTTCCGCTTTTAGCGCTTTTTTATCCTCTGGACTTACTTCTGCCTCTGGCCGCCAAAAACGCAAAAATGCATTTACCTTTTGCGCTTTTACCATTTACGTAGGTAATTTACCGTAACAACGAAATTAAAATTATTTGAAAACTTTTAATTTTTTGGCATTTTGTTATTTCCTTCGATGTCACGTGTCACGTCACTGGGGCGGTAGGGAAGCTTCCAGTGCCCACGTTCCAGTGCCAGGTTTTTTTATGAGGCATAACTGGACAAGAAACGATTGTAGAAAAGAGTTCTTGGACTTATTGGATAGATCTTTGGAAGCTCTACAAAAATGGTGCTAAGTCTGAATTGCTTGGTCCAGTTTTGAACAAGTTATGGCCAAAAAAGTCGAAAATTGGCCGATTTTTCCAAACATTTGGTCATAACTTGGCCAATTCTCAGCCAATCTTAGAGCTGAGCAAACCATTGGATAGGGCACACTTTGAGCTTTCCAATGACATCTCATCCACTTTCTTAGCATTAAACCTGGCTGAGTTATGGCCCCTCAAACACTCTGGCACTGGACTGTGCCGGTCCGTCACTGGGGTGTGGGGTGAATTCACATTTCGCATCCCTAAAAATTGTTTTATTTAACAGTTTTTGCACCGGCTCAAAAAAACCAAGGGGCACTTTTGGGTTTTCAGATTAAAAATTTAAAATCGATAACAATAGAATATAGAATAGTACCTACTTCGATATCCAGAGTGCACGAGTGCAAGTCTAGCATGGGCTTAAACGTTGTTCTTAAAATATTGTGGCGTTTTAAGCCCTTCCGTGTCTTCGCTCTGCTTTATTAGTTATTACTATGATTTTCTTTTAGGATAAGCAAGTGTTGCTTCATCAATCATCACATTCCATGCAACAACAGCAAATACTAACAATCATAACAATCAATGGAATCACTCAGCACACGCCTACGACACAATTTATATCAGGTAGATATAAAAACAGCAGATTTGTTCGATATAGATACTGAATTCCCATTTCTCAGCAGCCGGTTCTTCAACGCCGGCACCATCGTCGTCTTTCATTCTTGCTCCTAATTTGAGTTACAGTTCGAGCTCAGAAGCACATCCAGCCCAGTTACATGCACAGACATCGACAACTGCAGCGGCGGTGGCTCAGCAGCAGCAAGCTGACTCAATCAATTCTCAAGTCTCGCAGCAAGTCCAGATAGATGCGGGCAGAACTGTGGTGCAAGCACCACGTGTTGAGCCGATTTTTGTTGAACCTTCCGGATCTCTTAAAGTACGACGAGCTTTGCATTCGGAAGCCTACGTGAGGTTGATGAATCTTCTATTATCTCGAAACCAATGTCTAATTTTTTTATATTAAGGTATATTGAGTCATTATATAACACCGGAAAGGGAAGGCAGCAACGGACAGTGAGCAAATGGGACACAAATCTACAGGCGTCCCAGAGAAATACAGTTTCAATTCACCGAACGAAACCGTACGAAAAAGTTCGCTATTCAAATTTTGATACTTAACTAAAGAAGTTAATTTTAAGCAAGGATCAAACTGTTTGGAACCGAAAGAAGATGATATTGTGCTGCGATCTTGGAAGTTGCGAGATCGCCTCATAGAAGAGATGACGGGCATTCAAATGATCAAGCCTATAGAATCACATTTGGATGTCGCTGTTCAACAAAATTCGACAAAAAATAGTGGTGACCATACGTAAGCCGCGTGAAATGATCGTTCATTATTTCTCGTCATCGAAACACCGAATGCCGTTCCATCTATTTGTCAAGGCTTTATATTTGTTTTTAAAAAGTATCGTCAGGACCCATCCATAACTCTTTTGAAATAAGCTGCCTGTTTAGGAATATTAAAGTTTGTCGCGGCGATATTTTTTCATGATACTCGTATTTAAATAAAAGGACTGAGAGAGTGTTATCTACTCCGTAATTCTGCCTGTATCGCATTTTTGCTACTACTTTTAATTTATTCAATCGATCAGGTTGATTTCATGCTCAAGATTGCATTATCAATGTCTAATCTAAGTTAATTTTTCCATTTTTCGCCACGAAACTGCCTAACGCTTTAGTATATATAATGCAATGGGATTAATTACCGACCTAATTTGGAGAAAAAGCGATCTAATTTTGAAAAAATAGGGGGGGACACAACAAATTGGGCGCTTTTTCTCCAAATTAGGTCGGTGATTATACTTATCCGATATATAATTGCCGTGATGGCTAGCAGATGCAAATGATAACGATAACTAACAAATTTTTTAGCGAAACATCCTACATTGGTTTGAAATCGAATATATTCAAGAATTGACTAAGCGTGCTAATTTAAAATGAAGACAACCAACATCATTCTTTTCTTCTCTATTCTGGCCATTTCTGCGCCTGTTCAAGGCATGATGGCTTTCAGTGTGCCGATGAATGCCACAAACGAGACCGAGACCAATGCTTCTGCTTTGCTGAAGAACGTGACGGTCGAAAGTTCCAATGTCCTCCTGGGTGAAGTCGTGAAGGACGCTGAGCAGGATGTCACCTCGGTGAACAACAACATCAAAGGACACCCTCAAATCGGTTAGTTGTAAATCTTAATTACCTATAAGAGGATTGATTCTGCGCAATATGAGTGAAGTATAATTTATTTTCAATCATACAGCCGCAGTTCCTTCAGCTAATGAAACACAAGAGCATGACAATCCTGCCGAACCCAACTTGCAGACCGCTTGCTTCGAGAACAAGAGTACCTATTTCTTTAAATAAGGAAAAATCAACTGATTATTTTAAGTGGGAATTGTTGGACTGTGCTTCTTCGCGGGCTTTCTTCTGGCAGCTTTCATCTTCATGATCATCTCACTTCGCTATCTCTGGCTGGGCACCAATTGAGAGACTGAATCCGAATTGTGAAGCATGGGGGTTGTATCGTAATTTGCGCCTATCCCAGTATTCAAAAGCAATAGGTATTTAATCTTTTGGCATCTGATTTTGATTTGTTTCTCCTGTTGCCTAAACGACACTCCACCGATCTATCTCCCATTTATTTACGATGTCTGATGTCTACCACTATTTAAAGTAAATATCTATTCTTCTAAGTGCCTTTCCCCACATGAAAATGAACATGGATTTCCTTTTGTTCTGCTGATAAACAGATATGCACTCTCTGGCATTGCGGAGATATCCTCGAGATCTGGGCTGTTGAAGATATTTCCTATGACTCTTCAGTCAGTCTCCCATTCGTTCCTTTCGCAACATCCGTCGCTCACCTTTCTCTGCCGCCGCTGTCGATGATCTTCAGTTCCCAGTCCACGCCATGGGGCTTATCACTTATCATTTTATCAGTCAGTAGTCATCTCGTACCAACACAATTCCATTCCACCTTCACCTCTCTCGTCAGTGACAAACACAGTTCGCTCCTGTCCCCACGGGAGACCGACTCCGGGAAAACATTGAGCAGAATACGTGATCGCTTTCCACCTACGAATGGCGACCATGTGCGTTGTTGAGATTAGCCTTATCATTCATTTTATCCAACGGCAAAAAGTGGGTAAACATTCCATAGAATAGGGGCGAGATGGACAACAAGAGGAGAACTGCGAACTGTACGATGGTGTGCGAGAATAGGCCAACCAGGCATTCAGTCCACGAAGACCACACATTAGGTGGCCTAGCCAAACAGTTCCTATTTTTGACTTGCATCGTCCAGGTGTAGAAAAATGGTCCTGTATTAATAATATTTTTCGAATTTCAAAAACTCCCTGATAAGAAAAAAAGGCAAAGACCAAGTTATGTTTGGTTTTCAGACAAACAATGCCCAATTTGTACAATTGACGGTTTAAAATTTAGGTCTGAGAGATAAGGACAGCACAGATTGTGCAGCACAAAGGCAAGAGCAAAGATTGAATGGTTATCGCCCTGTCCATGTACTACAAATAACACTCACGGTGTGTCCATTTCCCCATTTCAGCCAAAAATGGCCCTGTTCCCGCATCTGGCCCTCCATTCCCCAGCACTGCTTCCCGATCCCGACCCGTCGCCCAACTTTCTGCCCGATGCTCTCCCCTCCGAGCTGATTGCCACAATTCTGGCCAAGCTCAGTCAGCCCAAGGATTTACTGCGTTGCGAGTTGGTCTCGCATCGGATGCGCGCAGTGCTCCAATCGAATGGTGGGAAATTGGCGCAGAACTGGACCGAATGAACCGGGGTTTAGCGCCAAGGATGGCCAGGCCGGCGGTGGATGTCTGCGTCCAGAGGGACAAGGAAGTCTGGAGGCTGGAGCTGAGCAGAAAAGGCGGCGAACGAAGAAGAACGGAAAAGGTCGGTCGAAGCAAAGAAAGACACACATGTCTCGTCATGTCTTGCCCTTTCGGGCAATAAAATTTGCCCTTTCCCAGTCAACCGATGACTCCTTTTCCTTTCAGAGTCTGTCGCCGTTTCGCCGCTTTGAAGTGGCCAATCTGACGCTCGTTGGTCCTGTGCAGTCGGATGGGCTGTGCGAACTGGCGGACGCACTGAGGACGGGCAAACAGTGCCGAATCCGTTCCTTCTCTGTCCGGAATGTGGGCGAAACCTTTGTTTTCCGCTCAACATATTGTGTTCGATTATGTAGGTCCATTTTTTGGGCCCAGCTCCCGTGCAAAGGTTGTTCGCCCAAACGATGCAGCAAAACTGCCAGGCAAGCAAAATAAATGGAAAACTGAATTTTCAGTGCGAAAAAGGTGTTTGCACTAGTCATTAGGTCATTACGTCATTAGTGAAAAACAAATTTTGTTTTTGAAAGAGCTGCAATGTTTGACCATCGAAAAGTGGAATAATTCAAAATAGATAAACGGCTGTTGAGTGAGCCGAATGAATGGAAAACAAAAACATTTTCCTAGAAATAAATATTTGCTATCGCTGATGTTTGGGATTGAAATGGAAAACGTAAGCAACAGATAAACAAGGGGCGAATGAATCGAAAACAATCAAATAGTAAGGGAGTTCTGGCGACATTTTCCAGCGCATCCAAATCGGGGGTTGCCGTTTCGACGCCCATTCGGTCAGCGGACTTGAGCTGGCGGAGGGGCAACAACTCGGCGCACTCGACTCATTCGCCCAACTGCACGTGGAGGACAACAATGGTTGGCAGAAATAACGAAATGGCCACTCCCCAATTGCGTTCAACCCCAGTGCCTTCTCCGTCCCAATTCGGCGAATGGGCAATGGCCAAGTTCGGACAAGATCTGCGCCACCGAATGCGTCCGCACCCACTGCCCATGCTGTGGGACGCGCCAGTGCCTTTGGACGACGGACAACTAGACCCAAGCGAACAGTTCGTCGTCGCATTGGCCGAGTTCATTCTGGTGAGGGGCCGAACCCTCCAAATTAAAGCATCTAACTGGTTGCAGAACTGGCAGCTCCACCCGGACACCCCCTACTTCAACATCCGTCTGCGCCGGTGTCCCCGGCACTTTGCCTCCGCGCTGCTCGCAAAGTGTTCGCAGCTGCAGGTCTCGCACACCGCCGACCTGGTCTTTCCCTCTCGCACATTGCGGACCGCACGCATTCAGGGCAAGCACAACCAGGCGAGAAAAACTGCGGACGCATGGAACAAACAAAGGGAATGTTGCAGGAAAAGGCTCTGCTGGAGCTGCTCCCAGTGCGAGAAGTGCCCGCCCAGCCGAATCCGTTCTGCCTGATTGGCCAGCACCCGATGATCGTGGACTACTTCTGAACCCTTAGGGGAAGATGGGCCAATCAATCAATCAATTTTAATCATTCCAAATCAATTATTCAAATAATGATAAATTCGATCGCAAAAAATAGGTGTGGAACAAATATTTTAAATAGGACAAAATGTTCGAATGGACCTTTTCGCTCTTCCAATTCTCACAGCTTCTTCACATCGCCTTGCACCTCCTTCAGCTGTTCGGCGGCCAACTGTTCCGTGAATTTCTGCAATTTCGAGGTCACTCAGATAGCACAGTTCGCACTCCCTCCCACCTGGACCACTTCGCCGTGGGACCAAGCGGTGGGGTGGAATCTGTAGCGGGGCCTTCCCTCGGCGTCAATCAGGAACTTCTAAAGGGCCCAAAGGCACTCAAAGGGATTCACACACAAATGAGCGAGCACCTCAAAGTTCCATGTGATGTCGTTGGTCTGGAAAACAGATTAGCGGCTTATGTCGAGAGGCAATAGTTCCCACCCTGATCGGATTGTACATCAGCTCCTCGCGTTTGCCAATCTGGAGCACCGTCTGAGGACACGAATCCTGAAAGGGGTTTGAGTGCAGGGACCCATTTGGCAGAACCAGAATCATTCATTACTTCAACATTCACTCCCAATAATTCCCCATTCATTGTTCCATCCGATCGACCCACAACCCTACCCCACTTTCCCATTCCCGCCAAATGTGTCCATTCGTTTCACATTCGCTGATGAGTGATCATTTGTTGCGCCCCTATACTTTGTGCCTTGCATCGGGACTCGAATCTATTGGTTGAGAGACTGTCCGATCCATTCCCAAATTGGCCCAAATTTGATGATTGATCGGTGGGCGAATTGAGCGGACAGAAAGAAAGAAAAATGTGCTCGATGCCGTCAACAAGGTTGACAAATCAGCAATCAGCGGTAAAAAAGTGAAATGTGGTTTTGCGGAAAGTTGCGTTGAGTGGGTTATTACACCGCAATCTGACCTTAAGGAACTCGTAGAGCGGATGTTGGTTGGCGCCGTTCACCTCCAGTTTGCCGTATATGTGCAAATTCTTGTGCGGCTTGAACCCATTTCCTGGGCGTACATGTTGGATTCCTTAAACCAAAGTGTAAACGGCCATCTGCTATAGTAATAATTGTTTGTTTTTCTCTGCGCACCGTTCATGATTTCGTGGTTCTCGGCCGGCTCCTGCAGATAGAATTGGTTGCACGGGAAAGCGGCGATGGCGAACTGGTTGCCGGCAGCCAGATTCTTCTCGATCAGCGGATTGAAGTCGATGTACTGTTGGGTGTACGCTGAAACGGGGGACGGATACCCAGGGTCATCAGAATCAGACTCCCATTCATCAAATTTGTACCTACCGCAGAAGGTGGCGACGTTGATGACCAGCAGCACTTGGCCCTTGTACTTCTCGAGGTTGGTGAATTCGCCCTCCAGAGTCTCCACTTCGAAGTCGTAGACGGTCAGGTTCTGGTCCGCTTTGCACTTTGTCCAGCGAGTGGTCTCGTCGATCAGCTTCGGGCCCGGTTGGTACTTCTCTTGCTTCGCGTGCTGCTGGGGCGCCTGCTTCTCTGCCGGCAGTGCCCAGCTGGCGCCGATCATCAGGAGCAAGATGGAGAGGGCAATGGGGGCAGTCATCCTTTCTTAGTTGTGATTCGCTGAAAAATGTCCTGCATCAGAATGCGCAAAGAACGGGCGACTTCGTGGGCGGAGATCCGCGTAATTATGCAATTGCGGAACAAGAAGCCTGCGGAGATAGATGGAAACAATTGCGAATGGGCGATTTGTGCTTAAGCAGCTCTGTTATTTGTGTGTTGAGATTCCAATAATTGGATCCCAACAATCGCTACTTCAACGCGGAAACGGATCGAAGATGAACTGCTTGTTGCGGCAAAATCGGACGAATGAGAAAGAGAAAAATTGCGCAATGTGGATTAGAGGAGGAGCGGCTGATGAATTGAACGAATGAATGGGTGTTGGAAGATGGTTTCGACGCAGTTGATGACCCTTTGGTTTGGTGTGTCTTCCATCTCGAGTGTAAAAAGTGGGAATTGGGCGGCGAGTGAGCGATGATTATTGTCGAACAATGGAAATGGTTCAGAGAATGTGATTGTGAATGGTGCTCCTCTCTCAATCGCCTTTTATAGGCATTTGGCGCTCGGTGTGTTGACTGTCGCGTAGGGAGGGGAAGGGCAAAGGGGGGAAAGAGAGCGCGGGAACGGGGAAAAAGCAGGCGAAAGACTCTCCATTCATTGCACAGCTGATGACGGGAGGAGAGTGATCACAATTCCCTTTTCTCGCCTGCCATTGATTGCTATTATAACACCTTTTGTGTGATTGATACGCGCTGCAGAAATGGGCCAACAATGGGGGGGGGGGGTCAAAACAGAAAAGGTAAACACCATTAAATGCTCGCAAACAACTAACTGCCGCCGGAGCAAGGAGGGCCGGATGTTTTTGCATCTGCGGCCAAAATGGGACTTATTAATTTTTGTCATTGCGCAGAAACTCCAACATTTAGCGGTCAATGTTGATTCCTTTAACAAGGCAGTCGCTCCTCTGCCAAACAATAATGCGCGTTGGCGCACAAGGTTCTCGATTCCATGATGAAGGACTACAACGCAGAAAATACACAAACCCCAACCCCATTCACATCAATTGCTCCTAACGTTTCAACAATAGGAACGCCATTTTCCCATCACTCTTGCCGCCAATTTGTTGGTTCTTCACACATTCTGAGCAGACCAATAAAATTGCATGCATTTATAAAACTGAAAGAGCATCCGAAAAATAAACCCCAGTTTGATTCATGATGTGTAAAGTGGGTGCCAAAGAATTCAGAATCACGGAAAGTTTCGCTTGAAACTCTTAAATACCTAGATAACATCGATTGATAAAAAATAAATCATCTATGTCGGGTAAGATGATCCCGTTTAAAAGTCGAATGTGCCGAATTCATTCGATCCAAATCAGAGATCGCAACAATCACTCGCCCACCTCGGGAATGTTCTCTTTGACCAGCCGCACTCGGAAGTCGTTGGTCCACTGATTGATCGGCTCTTGCGGGAACTGGTCGGGCAGTTGCCGGTGCAGAAGCAGCGAAAAGCCATCGAACTCGTAGGTGTGGCCGTCGTGCTGGACGGAGGTGGCCTGGCGGGAGAACTAGCACAGGGACTGTTCCCCAGGCCCATCTATGGGGCTCTTTTCATTAAGAGTAAAATAATTCCTTTCGGAGAGGGTATTGCTTTAAACCTGTTCAAATTCCTGCTGCAAAGATTCTAATGCGGGAGTGTAGTTTTTCTTAGTGCGATCTTGATGTTGCGCTCTGCAACTCTTCGGCTCAATTTTGAGAATCCTGGATGAGCTTGCAGCATTCGATCCCTGCTGTCTTTGATCCGTTTGCTGACTGAATTTTTGCTGAAAATTTAAAACCAATTTAGACATATACCTGGACGACCCTCTTTCTGCTGCTGGTACCACAATTGACCGATTAACACTTCGAACTGCCGGAACAGCATCAATTGGCCAAGTGAATTCGACAAGTTCACTTTTCAGCTCCTAAATAGGTAATTTGAAAATAATCCAAACAAAACAACTGACTATGTCTATCTCGAAAACAATTTGTGTCGTGAATGTCACATAGTTGGGTTTAGGCCTCAACTTGTTAGCAAAGTTGAATTTATGTTCTGGGCCGTTGAACGCAGTATTCGGTTGGTAAATCAATGCCCCGGACATCATATCCTCGGCAATGATAAATTCTGCACTTTGGTTTTGGGGAATCTCAGCAACTGTTCCAACGTACTGCCAATTCTGTTTCATTCGCATAAAAAGATTACAAACATGCCATCGGAAGTGCTTGTTTGGTCGATTCTGAGTCAAATTTAGGTTGTATTGATAGGTCAAAATAAGAACAGGAAGGACTTACAAATTTTATCGAGAGAGTGCTCGACTGGCACTTGAATTTGGCTGTCATCGACTTTAAGCTCTCCTTTGTTTGTAATTTCTCCTCCAAAGGATACTTCCATCCAATCTCACCAGGAGAAAGATCTCTAAGCTGAAATTTTAAAATCTTTGTTGCCCAAAATAGTTATCAATCACTTTTCCCTCATCTTTTGTCTAATCATTTCTACCAGTGAATATTTGCGTGAATTTGATATATTTTACCTCTGGAAGTTTGCTCCTCTTTTCAATTTGCTTATAAATAAATAAATCGAAAACTAGTGATGTGGGACAGAAGCCAAGCGATTTGGAAGGTATCGCCAATATGAGCTCCCAAACCAGTTCATTCGGAAGTATAAGCATTTTTGACTTTTTAGGCTGTCCAATTTGTGTAGCACTCGCTAAGCCTTTTCAGCATTTTAGCGCATGATATTAGCAAAAGAGAATGGCATTGTGTTTTTCGCGCTCCAAAATAAACAGCACACCTCTCAAGTTCACATCTATGGCACAATTTAGATCAGAAAATGGCCTACATAAACAAAGTTATGTTTTTCGCAAATTCTTCTACCAATTAAATTAAATAGGATAAAAAGCTTTTTCGCCCTCTAATTTTCGTGTGTATTAAGATTTTTTCACATGTAAAAACAGAAAACACGAATTTGAGCAAAACATCGCTGTCACTCTGGGTGCCTAACAAATCCTTGTAATATGCAGTCATCGCAAATTTGTTGGGTTCAAACACCTTCTAGGTAACAAATAATTGCATGAGTATTCGTTAAATTGACCGAATTATAAAGTATAAAGTAAGCGAAGGTCTCAAACCAAATAACAATGTGTGAAAATTCATATAAATATTACGGGTTTATCCTCAAGTCCATTTGTTCGTGAAATATTTAGAAAGGTGAAGAAACGGGGGTCGATTGATTGGGACAAGTGTTCTGTTAGGGATTAGGCTCTGTCAAATCAAACGAGTAGATTCTTCTTGTGCGCATAGGAGTAGGCAATTTCAGCGTATTTGGCACAAAAGCCAGAGCCCTTGAGGGTGAAGCCGAGCGTGAGTCGGTGATACCTGGGAACAACAAGTGTGGGGATGAACACCCAATAATGTGTTAGGGGACCACGAGATGACGAACGGCTGCAGCCAGTGGAGGACTGTGCGGTAGGCGAACAGGTACTGCATGCTGCTGGCGATTGCGTGGCGTCGCTGGAGTCGGATGAACACGGCGGCAGTGAGCATCGGGTGCTCCAGAGAGACTGCGCCGCGAAGTAGCTGCATCAGAAATGTCTGCGAAGGGACTAAGGTGAAGGTGCGTTCGAAAGAAGTTTGCACCTCGATGAGCACGAGAGTGCCCGACCGGCCACACCCGTCGGCGCACATCAGTATGGTGGGTCGCTTGGAATTCCGCGCTCTGAATGAGGGTCCAGCAATAAATTTGTTGCGGTGGGAAAACCGCAGAAGGACGCGAAATGGCCACTGGAAATCATCGAAATTGCGCCAATCCCACTGCCAAAGCTGGATGCGCAACTTTCGACTCTGCTGCTGTTCGTTTTCTTCTGTCCACAACTCCAGATGGGTGATCAGGAAGAGGGGGTCTGCAGACGCATCAATGCCCAGATTCTTCACACAAAGTCGTCCAAATCTGGCCATTTCGCCGTCGAATCTAAAATTATTCGAATGTTTTTGGGGAAATTGACTAATACGTGTGTAAACCTCGGCCAATAAAATGGACAATGGCTGCGTGCCACCGAACCAACAACGAAGTCCCCCACGCTCGGGTCGATGGTTGGCTCGCAAAGCATGAAAATCCATTCACTTTGTTCTTGCCAGACCTTGAAACCAATTAACGCGTCATAAAAGAGTTCAACATAGAACATACCATGTGCCAGAAGTCGGGAATCGTCTGTTGGAGTGGTGCCTGGGTGAGGATGAACGTGTTCAGCAACGGCCCTCCCCGCACGTAGCTAGCGTTGATGAAGTCGCCTTGGCCACTGGAAGTGGGCAAAACCACGCGTTGTCCGTTTTTCGGAGAGCTCACAATTCTGTTCCCGTTGCGATCTGTGGACAATCGAAATCGCCAAATATGTCTGCGGGCTGAAGTCTGCGCGTAGTGGCGCCATATTCGCCGTGCGCATTCCCATTCGGGATGAGCTCGTTTGGGTGTGCCAGTCGTACACGGGACCAGTCCAAACAAGTGAGTTCTGCGGCAGGGGAAGACATGTGTATGTTTGACGAACCCAAATTGATTGTTCACTTCTATTGCGCACTTTCAGCAGACAATTTGCATCAAACGCCTTCTGGGAGCATTCCTCTGGACTCAATTCAATCTTGTCGAAGAAGTTCTCCAGTACATCAAATTCCGCATGGAATTTCTGCAAAAACAAGCAAGTGTGAAGGAACGCGAAAGTTTTATTGTGACTATACCGAGAGATCAGTGCTGGGCTTGCCCGGCTCGATTAGAAAAGACCAAGAAACGTTCTGCGAAATCGAGCTGGCAACGTTCTGGATGCGCGCCAACATTCGACTGCTCACATCGGACCGCTGACGAAACCAGCCCATCAGAGGGTCGCTGGCTGCATTCTGTGGAAACCATCGAGTGATCTTTAATTGGTAGAATGTTACCGCAAGCAAATATTCGTCAATGTCCACTGCAAGAAGTTCTTTCAGTTGGGCGAGAGTCTTTGCCGCCAGTTTCTTCCTTTCGCTCTTCTTTTTGCCTTTTGTGTTCTGCAAACTCGTTTGATTTGCGTAGAATGTCACCCATTCAGTCATTTTTTGCCTGTCCAATTTGTCGAATGTATTATGCGAAAAAATCAAAAGAAAGACCCGTATTTGCGGCTGAGCATGAGCGCCAGCGAATCTTCTCGGCGAAGCAGCACCTGCGTATTTGAGCAGAGCATGGCCGAGCTCAGTTGTTCTTTGGTATTTTCGTCCGAAAAGATGGTTATTACACGCGAAACGCGATTGGAGATGTACGCTTGTCGCTCTTCGTCATCGTAATCCGCCTCAAATAGTAGGATATTTTCCAATCAGCAAAACGGGAAATTACCAATCGCACATTGATCACTCTTTCGTTCCACCAACGCCAGATTCCGCCCAACCATGACTCCTGTTGCTGTTCTTTGTTCCTGGTGAGGGTCAGGTGCTCCAAACTGCTGTCCCCTATGTCCAAACGTATGTCCACTTGGTGGTGATGCAAATCGCGGTGTCTTTTTTGCGACGGTTTGTTGACCACTCGGCCAATCCCTATCGCATTTTCACGTTGTTGCAGGCGACGTTGTACGATCGCCCAGTCCCATGATTCGTTGATGGCGGCATCCTTAATTTTTTATTTATCTTCGCCCACCCCCAACAACCATTCTAAAGGTTACTCGTATTTCAACGCTGCTCCCTATGGAGCGGAAATCGTCCGTGCTGTTTCTCGAGTCTTCTTGTCGGTTCGAAGCATCCCCACTCCTCTTTTCACTGACTATCACCTCAACCTCATTCATCTCAAGAATTGTCTTTACCTTTTAGATTTTGCTGTTAAAATTATAAAAATGTTGAAAGATCTAAAATCTAAATTGAGGAAATGTTATTCCTTACTTATATATGTACCTAGCAAGGAAAGGAAATTAGATGTGATTGTTCAGGGTAGTGGCGCATTGCATAATTATTATTCATCCACCCACCATCTAGGTGTTAACTCTAGCCAGTTTTTCCGTCATGGGACTCACTTTCCTCATCCGTAGCAGAACACAATCGTTGTTCCCCTTTCCAATTTCTATATTTATAATTTATTATTTATTCCCTATTTAATCTCGAATTCCAATATTTTTGCACAACTTAAGTTATATGTAAAAAATATTTGCCTTCTAAAAACTAAAATATTCTATTTTTAGTCAAATTCTTAATCTTAACCTTTTTTCAATGACCTGAGACTTAGGGTCAGCATCAGCTCTTATTACTTATTAGTTATTATTATTAGCAGTAATTTTAAGTTCATGAATCATGAGTGATTACTGATAGGTATACTGACTGATTAGTGATTGCTGTTTGTTGATTGGTGATGTCGTGATGTGGTGACTTTGTGTTTTGACTTTGGACTTTGACCTTTGACATGCGCTTACTACAAATAATCTGGCGCCAAACAAATTATTTAAATTTGGCAAATGATTACTAATTTGTAATTTAAGACCGCACTTTTGATTGCAAAAAAATTGCACACGTTGGGCTTCTTAAATATATCGCTAATGATAATGAGTGATTAAATAGAAATATTTGGATTTGATACTCTCTACCTATACCTCCATCTAATCAAAAAATTTATTCAGCCATTAGCCTTCAATTTTAGTCCGTCCAGAAATTGTAGCTCATTTTCTTTTATGTCTCTTCTGTTGAGGTTCTGGGACAGACAGGTGACTCTTTCTTATACCAAGGGTCGGTGGAAAAAAGGCAAGGTTGTAGCCATTAGCATGTTGGGGAAGGAAATGGGCGAGTGGAGTTGGATGGGATCGCGCAAAAGCGTGGAAAGTGGAAGGAAAGAGAGGCAGCAGAGACGCATTTAAGTTGTCCCCATTCAATCCATCTTCATCCCATTAGCCTTTGCCTCTCCTCTCCGACGGAAGAAACATCCGACCAACTTGCCTCATTCATTATTGTCTTACGTTTCAGACAAATGAAATGACCGATCAATTTCATTACTCAATCATCAGAATTATGCCAAAACTGCGTTTTCTATTTCCAATTCTGTTTCTTCTGGAACAATCGACAACACTGATACATGATGCCAAACGGTGGGATTCTGAGGGGCCGAATGCCAAACGAACCTCCAAGTTTAGTGAAATTTGCTCGCACCAGTTTCTGCCGCCGATTGAACCGTCCAAGGGAAATGTCCGCCTATTCTTGTCGGAACAACAGATTGTTCAGCAGTGGAGCTGCGAGGAGGAATTTGGTATGTATATGTATCAGTTTCTTTTTTGTTTATTCTCTCTTCCATTTCCGGCTCCAATCGTTACGCTCTGCTGGTACGTAATTGCGAGGCCAAATCCAGACACAGGGAAAGCGCTCTTCTGGTGGATCAATTTGGGTAAAAAAATGACAAATAACACAACACAATTCCGCCCACAATAGGTGTCCATTCGGTGTAGGCGGCAGATTTTTATTGGAGTTTAACAACACTGTCAGGGAGAACACAGAAGGTATGAAAAATATTTTTGCGATTAAAGAGATCATTTTACAATATTAGCACCTCCGCCTGTTGGGCTGGTCGCCCGCTCTCCGCCATTCTCTTTTCCAAGGGGCACAACATTTCGCATCAGTTGCACTCTCTCATTGGTGCCAAAAAGAGGCGGTGACGCCGAAGTAAAAGTGAGAATCGAATGTTAAATCGGGCCCTTTAATTTAAATCTGGTCAGATGCCCGACTGTTCTGAGAATTCAACGGTACAGGAAAGATTTCGGCAGTTGACGCAGATCCTGAAGGCGACTATGAATCACAAGAACCGATTCATCGGTTGGCTCTATTGTATTTTGTATCAGCCTATACAGTAGTAATGTGTTGGCCAGATTTGGTTGAAACAACCGTGTCTAGCATTTGGATTCGCATTGTGGGCACACCAAACGTTAAAAGCGAGCCGACTGCGCCTGTCCAAGGGTTCGACGCAAATACCCCTACTATAAATGAAGTTTCCCATCAGACTGCAATGGGACCAAACGCCATTTGTTTCTGAAGACGAGCACGATGGAATGGACGAGCCAGAAGTGACGATGAATTCCTTTCTGTCCGTCTCCAATAGATATTCCTTTTCTGCCGCAACATGTTTGTTTTCACAGAGAGCAGGCGTTCTCTGTGCCTCCAACAAATGAGGAAGACCCGTTTCCGGCCGCCTCACCCCCACCCCAAGGACCGACCACTTCCGCCGAGCTGATTCTCTTCAGCCGCCAACTGCCCGCCCATGAGGTGGATCTGCAGCCCGACGGGGAACATCGGATCCCGGCGCCCAAGACGATATTTGTGAGCAATCAAAACTTAGACCATGAACGCAACCTTCCAGGCGAACTTCGAGGCGGATCAACACCAAAACATTTTTTCGGGTGTAGATGTAAAATTCGTCAATCGGCAGAAGAACAATGAAGGCGCAAATAGACCGGGAAACAAATCGTCCCAAAAGGCAGATATGCCCTCCCAGGATATGCCCACTCGCTGTTTTCACTTTAGCACAACGCCACAGCGGCATTCTCCCAGAGTTTCACCGCCCCGACGCAGCACTGTTCTTGGGTTATGCTCAACACGGGATTGCTGGTACATCCTTCTCTGTAGTGGCCATTTAACCCCTACACTTTTCATCCCTCCCAGGTCTGGTCCATTTTGGCCACGTTCCATTGGCTCTGGCTGTTTGGCGGCAAATTGCGCCGGTTTGTTGGGCGGCTGTACATCTCGCCGAAACAAACTGCGGCGGACCTGAGGGGCGTTCGAGTGATGAGAATCCAGGCGCAGAAGTGGCACAAGGGCGGTCTGCTGAGTGCGGTAACCGCCAATCCCCTTATGGACAATATAACTAAAATAGAATTCCTCCACCTCGTCGTCGGGACAAAAGCCCACAGCAAAGAAAAAAACGTCGAACGGCAACAGTTCCACTCGTCGGCGCCATTTGCTCCATCGCACTGTCATTTCCATCCCAGCGAAGGGATCTCCGACGATGCGGAGGCAAATGTCGCAGAACAACCGGAAACGGAGCAGAAAACTGGCCAACCCGAACAAATTGGCTGAAGAGGCCGTGTCGCCAGCGGACCGAGGGAGGGGCAAATGCCTGCAGCAGAACGGAAAGGAGGGAAGCAGCAGCGAAGAGTGTCTGTCTTCTTCTTCGTCGCCGAACTGCGAAAGTGGACGAAATGCGAGGGTCAAGAAATTCATCACGCAAAAGCGATCACTGAAATTTTTCTAGCAAATTAAATTATTACCCGCGCACTTTTTATTTGCGAATTAAAGTCATTTTTAACAACAACACGACCACCAACTTATTAATTTGTGAATTACAAACAGACAAAATAACGTTGTTAGATAGGCACTATGAGAAATCGATCGACAGACATCCCCCGATCAGTGAGGTCCATTCATTGCTTTCAGGATATTTTTGGCGGAGGCGGTGGCGGCGGCAGGAGCAATTCCTCGTTTGGATTGCTGGGCTTATCGGAAATTTGCTTTGAGCTCAGAAATGGGGGTGGGGGCGGTGGAGGAGGGGGCGGAAGGAGAGACAAGTAGCTGCCGTTGTTGATGCGTTTCGCCGAAACATTGGAGCGGTTGGAGTTTTGAGATGTCGTCGCTGCTTTTTGCGGTGAGATTTGCTTGTTGTTTCTGTCGAATTTCGGTCTTTTCCATGGGTTTGCCGGAGTCAATTGCGATGTGCTGGGACCAGCGTCGTTCTGCTGTTGGCTCTTGAGCATCGCCTGCTGAATGGCCTTCAGGCGGGGCGACCAGTACTCCTTGTCCGTCAAGTGAGGCTTCCTTTTCGGCGGCATCTCCCTCTCCCCGTTTGCACTGATCTGTCCATTTTGCACCGAGTCATCCGGCCTCCTCGCCTCCCCGTTCTTCTCGCTGCTCCAGGCTCTCTTCAATCCCCTCTTTCTCTCATCCGGTTGACGCATGTTCGACGAGAACTTCGGCGTCACGAATCCCCCTTCTCCTCCGTTCTTCCATTCTGGCGCGTGTCTTCTGCCGCCATTTGTGGGGCGATTGTTTCTGATCGATATTTCCGTTGGGCCTCTTTCTTTTCCATTTTTCGTCTGTTTCTCGCGTTGGGCTGGTGTCGTTTTCTGCGAGTTATTCATTGTGGGAAAGTGATCTGCGTGCTGAATCAGGGCATTCCGTGCCGCCTGCATTTGGGCCTGGTGAACACTGTGGCCGGTTCCCTCGGCTAGACGCTTCTTTCTGGAGCGAAAGAGGAGTTTGTTCCGAGGCGTTTTCCCAATCCACCTGAAGTAGACAGCGACGCGGTAGACGCGTGTGTTCGTGGGTCCCTCCACCCCGATGGTCTTGTACTCGGGAATGTCCGGATTGCTGGCGCCGTCCCTCAGCGCCAGACAGCACTGCTGCAGCTGCGATTTGGGGTCGTTCCACTGCTGGTTTACGATGAAGTACTGCAATGGGGGTGTTTTCAAGGGGATTCGCATCCGCGGTCCACCTTCAGCCGGGGGAAGAAACAGACGCGGCAGAACTGGCGGCAATAGAGCAGACCCCGGTCAACAAACAGGGCGCCCAGGAACGCCTCATTCTGGAAAGAAAACATTCAGCTGAAATTGTCCTCTCGACTGACCAGATCGGCTTTGTCTTTCAAACGCAGTTGCGCAAGAGCCCCTCTGTTGTTCTAGAGGGGGATGTTTGCCACTCGAATGATGCACAGACCCCCTTACCTGGGGAATGATCAAATATTTGGCCATCTCCAGCTCATCGCACACAACCGACTGGGTCTTGTTGCTGACCAGACAGGTGCGCAGCAGCGAGAGGTGGCCCTCTTGGTGGTGCGGAAAATGCTTGTAGAGGTACTCGGTGGTCAAAAGCTTGAAAGGGGGACACCATCCAATTCGAAATGAATATGTGGCGCCGCCCACCTGAAGCACGGTGTCGCCGAGGAACTCCAGTCGTTGGTTGTTGCCCCTAAAAAGATCAATAGTCTATTGTAAAAAGCCGCCCTAAATGGCCCACAGCGTCAAATAGTTGTAGGGAACATTGCGCCTCGTGAAAGCCTTCGCCAGAAGCCGAATGTGTTTGAAGCGAATGCCGATGGTTTCTTCGAACTGGGCGATTAGCTGAAAACAACGAATTTGGCCGGCTGGATGGATATGTCTGTTGACAACCAACCTTCAAACAGGGGACGGACTCAATCAAGTGCCGGTCGCCATGTGGATTGTCTCGCTAAAAATTTCAGATTAAAGAAAATGTTTTCTCGCACCTTCAGCGGATGCTCAGGCAATTTGGTCCAGATTTCGCCGAGTTGCGGTTCCCCCTGGAAAATCACTCTGGAGTAAATGCGGTCGCACTCCTCCAGATTGGCGTCGAGGAAGAGGGCGGCCATGAGCGCCTCAAAAGCGTTGGCCATGGCATGCCGGAGGTCGGCCTCGTGACAGAGGTCCGGTCCGTGTGCGTAGACCATGAACTGCTGGAGGCCCAGGTGGTCTGCCAGAGTGGCCAGATGCCGATTTTGGACCTGCGGGATGGAAAATGCCTAGAACATTGCGGGTTCCGCCAACCAGTGCGGAACGAAACGTTGCCAGACCGCCTTCGTCCAGATTGGTGAACAGAAAGAACAGGTGGACGGTCGTGAGGAACTCCACAACGGCATCGCCCAGAAACTCAAGTCTGGAGCCAGACAAACAGTTTCCCCTTTACAATTTCGCCCACTGACCTTTCGTTGTGCCGCAACGGGGACTCGGCCACGTTTTCGTTGCCCTGCCGTGACATTATTTCCATCAGTGCGTAGATGCCCTTCTTCCTTCCGGACGCCATTGGACACGTCGATGCCGGAGTCAAGTGGGAGGACCCTTCAACACACAGACGAAATGACTGTTTTGCCACAATTGTCTATCTACTATTGTACCAATTCCATTCCGGTTCGACCGCTCTCCGCCCCTTCTGCTGGTCCTTCGAAGTCCACAGTTGTTCAGCGTATTTTTGGCGTGGTCCGGGTTCATGCCGTAGTTGGCGCGGAACGAGGGGTGAATAAGTGCCAGTTCGAGCAGTGCTCGATTCTGGAATGCATTTTTTGGATAATGCCAAACAATGAAGAATATTGTGCCTTGAATGAATAGCCGATGCGCTCCCCCTCCAGCACTTCCAGGGAGCAGTGGAAGCGAATGTGCTGGCACATGAGCACGAGCAAGAGGGCGTGCTGCACAACGTCGGGGTACAATCCGGTCGAGTAAAAATCGCTGCATTTTGGACATTGAAAAAGCGCTCAAAACTCGTCAATTTTACCGCGAACTAACGTGAACGGTCGAATCCTTTCGTGTCATGCTTTGCTGTTTCAGAACTAGCAAATTTGCTTCGCTCTCGCGTAAAATTCGCTTGTCACTGGGCGAAATAAAATTGCCGGATGCGTAAAATGATTTGCGTAATCTGATATGTTTCTTCAACGCTTCTTGATATCTGCAGAGTGGAAAATATAATTGGACAAATAAAATCTCCCACTGGGGTTTCTTTTGGAATGTGTAGGCAGAGGGTTTGATGCCGAAATGGGTGAGCATTGGAAAGAAGTCGGTGTTGCCCGGCACCACACTGGGCGGCTCAATCAGGTCAACCCGGAGTGCGCAAGGACGCTAAACGGGAGAATTGAATAGTGCTATCAATCGCTAAAGCCCCGCCTTGTTTGGGTTTAGGCAGACTTTGCCCTTATTTTCAATTGCGAATTTGGTCTGCGAACCGGGATCCCGACAAAAGCTGTGGGCCATCTGCTCGTCCACAAGCGGAGAAAACGACTTGACAAAATGCGCCAAAACGGCGGACATGGGCAAGAGCTCCTTGCCATCGTCTGGAACGTCACAAGTGATGCGAAATAAAGTAAATAGATTGGTCAAACCGGGCAAAAGACGTGCGAATCTGGGCAGACAATGGTAAACGAAGCAGGAAGTGCCCTCCTCCTCCTCCGTTCTCTTGAGGTTGGGCAAACGGTTCAGATCATAGAACTCCAGAACGTGTTCGAACAGAAAGGCGTGGAACAGCTCGAGGTCGCGAATGGTGAAACTCTGGTCCATTCGATCCAAATCAGAGATCGCAACAATCACTCGCCCACCTCGGGAATGTTCTCTTTGACCAGCCGCACTCGGAAGTCGTTGGTCCACTGATTGATCGGCTCTTGCGGGAACTGGTCGGGCAGTTGCCGGTGCAGAAGCAGCGAAAAGCCATCGAACTCGTAGGTGTGGCCGTCGTGCTGGACGGAGGTGGCCTGGCGGGAGAACTGGCCCGGACTGGGCTCCACCGACAGAACGTAGTGATGCAGCCGATCGGCATTGCTGAAGGGGCCATTGCGCTGCTTGTGTCCAATTTCATAGTTTGAGCCCACCTCTCGTCCCAATCGCACCGAGGAATTGGCTTTTCGCCGGCGAACTTGTCGTGGCGAATGCCCGTTTGTTTGGCCGTCCAGGAGCACTTGCACAGAGGCCCGTCGTTGAGTTGGCCCGGCTCATTGAACCCAACGTCTTGGTGCAAGGCGGCGGGATGGCCTCGTTTGCGGACAATCTGCATTTGCCAGCAAGTGCTCAGTTTTATTCGCAGCTCTTCCCCCCAATTCACCTCTTTTTGGGACAGGGACTGCTTCCCAGGCCTATCTTTGGAGCTCTTCTCCTTTTCGCAACTGGTTCCTGTCCCCTCCCCATTTTTGTTCTGCGGACTTGGAGGGCAAGAGCTGTCGCAATCGGAATCCGATTCGGAGCTGGCCTCACTGCTCAAGTGGTGTGAATTAGTGCCTGAAAATGTGTGGAGATCGTTGAGCTTAAGCGGGGGCAAACATGAAGTGCACGTGTGGAAATCGGCCAATTTCGGCGGTTCGGAACGAGGTTGTGCCGCCTTCTGTGCTTTGATTGGAAGCAATATTTTCTGAAAATAAGAGTAATAATTCCTTTCGCAAAGGCTTTAAACCTGTTCAAATTCCTGCTGCAAAGATCTCAATGCGGGAGTGCAGGTTTGACCGCCATTTCGCGTCTGAATGAATTGTATGGGAAGCAATCGTGATCACATTGGGGGAATAAATGCATTCAGGATTGTCGATTCCCGTAGTGCAGAAAACACGCGCGGATGGCTTTCTCCGAATGGATGATTAAAGGGCAAAGAGCGCATTGCATTATTACTTCGCTCAAAACAATGCCAACACTGGGCCTCTTGTCTCACCCAAAGCGGAGCCATCCCTTGGGTGTTTTATATTGTTTAAAAATAAATGTTTTGGAGTCGCAAATTGCTTCCCAATAAACAAGAAGCAGTGTTCAATTGCAATGAGATGACGAATCATCCAATACTTCAATTTCTTATTAAACAGTTTTTTACCCTCTTGTAATATTTCCCTGGCGCAATTGTCTGCGTCCAAAACGGCGAGTCTCCAATGCTAGACCTATCTCCATCCGAAAAGGACTCTCCGCAGCCGCCAATTCCCTCCAAGGGGTTGAACTCGCCAATATCCGATTCCTGTTCCTGCTGCTGGTCACCAACATCTTCCAGAGCAGCAGCAACCTCAATCATCACAGCCTAAGGAATGATTAATGAATTTTGGCCCCAACCTTCACTGGCTCTGGATGGTCGGCCATTTGATTCTTCTGAGCCGTGATTGATGTTTCATTTTTCGAAAACAGATTGCACTCTTTCGAGGAGTTAACGGCAGATTCATCATCCGACACATCCTCAACCTCGTCCATCTCTAATTCCAATTAAAAATAAAAACACCCGTTAAAGTGCAAAATACAACGAAAAAGGACTAATGTGCGAGTTAAATTACACACAAACGCAACCATTTATTGGAGAACGCGGAGTTGACAGATGCAAGTTTGGTCGCGATAAATTAAACAGATCAGATTTATGGTAGATGAGGAAGGATCGGCTTTCAACACAACAAAGCACAAACATTTCAGCTTAAAGTTCATCTCCATTCATGAATTTACTGTTCACACTTCACACCGATCCGTTCGTTCAATTTTCCAATTGGATTCGAGGGTGCTAGACGTAATAAGATGATTATGAGCCCCTCCACATCTGATCAAAACCTTGTTTCCATTCATGTAAGCTTCCAACTCGCGGTCAAGCTCATCTGCGGTTTTCGTCGTCTGGTTGCTCTTGGGCCTTTGTCCGCCTCCGCCTCCCCTTCCTCTCCCCATAACCGGAGCACGGCTACGCGCCAATGGAGAACGCGATCGCGATCTTTGAAACATCACAGTAGCCACTGTATAGGTAACAATCAAAAATGATAATGGTACCGAGAATAGGTGCGCGAAGAACGATTGCTGTTCGAGCGATTGCCGCCACGACGATTGTTGCGGAAACTGGTACGACCGAATCCACCAGTTCCATTGCGCTGCACACGACTACGCGCAAATTGGGGAGTGTTGGAGGCCTGCTCACTCACAATGGCAAAACGCATCTTACTCCCTGAACCAGAACCACAAAATATGCAACACTTTAAAATCGAACAAATTCCAACCATCAATCGCAATATCCGAGAAGTCCCTCATTATTGCTTGTGCTGAGACTGCATCTGTGAACAAGTCCGCAGTGCCCATATGGGCACCCAACTCGTCATAATGGACACCAATCCCAAAAACACTGTAATCTTGAAAAAGCTCCTAAATTCTATAATTTATATTTCATGGATTTTCTTTAGAAACCTGTAAGTCAGCGTTAAGAACGGTGTCAGGCAAATTCCTGGATAAAAATGAAAATGATTATATTAATTTTAAATAAAAGCATGCTAATGCTCACGCGATGTTGATCCAGATCACATCATTATCACCACCACCTCTATTCATGTATGTACCCTCGAAACGGCGTCTTCCGCCGCCAAACGAGTTGCGCCGCCCAAAAATGTTGTTTCGAGTTGCGGGCGAAAGAGATTCATCAACATGAGGGGCTCTTCGATTTCCAGCTCGGAATTGGGTTACAGACTGCTGCACGCTACCAATTATGTCGTCCAAAGCCAAATCAACTTTCGACATCCTATGTATGTTGGTTGAATATTGGACAATGAATGAAAATGAAGATCTAAATGTTGAAAAATGTTATGATCCCGAGTCCAGAGCAGAAGCAAAACAACCAACAAATGACGAAAAATCAAGATTACCGGTTAAACTTTGATGTTTGAAAAGCTCAATTTTTTATTTTTTTTATATTTTTAATTTAAAAGGCCAAAACAAATAAATTCGAATTTTAAAGGAAAAACTAAATTTACAATTTACAAAGCGAGTGAATTAATTCGCTACCAAAAAATGGTAGAAAAATCTCCAAATTTTTTAGATAAAAATGAAAAAGCCACCAAATATTTCTGAAGCTCAAATGATACCAAAAACCAAAATACACTTTTGGTAGGCGTCGAAATCCACCCTCATGCGCTACAGCCAGCTTATTTTAATTATTTTAACCAATTAACGTGCGTCATTATTTAATTCCATTTTAGATTGGGACTGTGATTTTCTTTAATTTGCTCTAAAAAATCGTCGAAAATAAGTAGAAAATGGAACGAAACAGAAGGCAGACAAACAAAGGTGTGAATCCGAAACGGATACGGATAAAGGTAATTTCTTGAAATGCGAATCAAATATTAAAATGCAAATTTTAGAGGGAGATTGATCAAAGTAATACCAGTTTCTGTTCTGCGAACGAAATGGATGAGACCCAAAACGATAACGACGAGGCAATGGCAGATGGGGTAAATGAAGGCGAATTGGTGAAGGGGGTCGCGCAATGTGTCTTGGCCTGGTCATTATTGGAGACAACCCTTAACAACCTCTCACAATTCCTTTCTTCAGGGGATCGAAGCGTGGCTATGTTCGCTTTGATGATATTAGTCTATTGTTTAGCGATAAAAAGGAGCGGGAAAAAAGGGAGAGAGTGATGAAAAACGTGGAGAGATTGTTGAAAGACGTATTCGGATACAGCGTAGGAATTGTTTAAACTTTAAAGGCAATGAATGAACGAATTTATTTTGAAGATGATTTTCGACAATGAATCCAGACGCTATTTTGTTAGCACCAATCTGCAGAAGGGTTCGCAAATGGCCAACGTAAGAAGGCAACATCTTCGGCATTTAATGGCAGAACTTGCATATTTAGAGACTCATTGAATTTGATCGCCTTAAAAATCCGGACCCAGATAACGACAGAGGAATGGATTACAACAGTCTTTGCAGAAATGAATTGGATCCTGGCTTCAAAGCCTGGTTGCTCGAATCTACGCTTACGTTCATATTCATGTCGAAAAGGCACACCTCAAAGGGCGCTGAATTGGAACGAGGGATTAACGAAATTTTGCTCAGGGAATTTCTGGTAATGATATTCGGAAACCGTTCGTAATTTATTTTTCAAAAATTCAGGAGAAGATGTTCAAAGAATTTGATAAAGAGCCAATATCAGAAAAAGTGTTCGCGGATTTGTTTGGGCCGGCTAAAAATGCCGAGTTCGTTAAGAAGGTACCATTTGCATCCTCAAATCAAATTCACAATTTCTGATCATTAGGATTGGCTTATGTGCAAAATAAACAGGGACAAAACAACTGGCGAAGAGGAGAGGTAAATCTGGATTATTTAGGCATATTTAGAACCTACGGACAAGTTTCAATTCAGGCTCTATCATTGGGGCCCACGTGCTGAAAGCATCATCAACAAGAAAGTAAATATTTGGTTTTTGGTAGAACTCTCACTTTACACTGTATTTTGTTTCCATTCACAGGCATTGTTGGCGAAATTTTGTGAAATCTACGAGTCCCAACCCAAAGATTGGCCTGATCACGCTGCCGTCGTGGGACACCGTTCGTGACGCATGATTGCAATTGGCATCAAAATTAAGCAGCAACTAACGATCTCTGAGTTGTTATATTCGATTGCGAATAGAATCATGCGTTCATCCTTTACTTTGGTATTTATATGCTTTAACAAGAGAGTATCGAATAAATTAGAGATTCGGACCGTAAACGGATCCTCCAGATTTACAAAGTGTCCATCTGCTCGTTGTTGACGTTCTCAACATCAAATTGGCCCATGTTCGCAAGTTCGTTGGCAAGTTCTGCCGCTTTTTGGCTTTGCGACATTCCGAATTCCCGAAGAATGTCATCCTGTCCATTCTGGAACTTGTCAAGCAGGCAAGACTTCTTCATCAGCTTATCGGTATTGGCCTCGACGAGCAGAGTCTCTGAAATTTTAAGCAATTGTACCCGTCGTCTGTACTATTATACCATATACCTTCGCGAAGGCGCTGCACTCTCTGCTTTGTCTCTGCGAGCAATTTACGCTTCTCCTCTTCATTCGAGCGCGATCTTGAAACGTCGGACCAAATTTGGTGAATTCGATCGACATCCTGGAAAAGTTTGGTGGCAACTGGGTGATGGCAAAAAAGGCCGCATTACTTCGTCTCCATTGTCGCCGATCTGCGCATCTAATTCTTCGCACTCACGAATCAAATTCGCTTTCAATTCTTGGGCTTTTTGCTGGCGTTCCACAAACCATTGCTGAAACAAGTTTTCACTCATTTATAAATGCGATTTTTTACAACCTCCGATTCCAGTACCGGGTTCAAATGCTTCTTCATAATTAGAGTGATAATTGATAGAATTTATAGGCAATACCTTAAATCAATTAGCAAATCCATGAATAGTTTTTTGTGATGGCCCCGAAATGATCATTGACAAGCATCAATATTATTATTATCATTTATCACCACATTATGTATTATTTATTTTTCCATATCGTTGGTTTAATTTTAATCAATGTTAAATGCTAATCATTAAAATCATCTTTAGCGATGTTTTGTAACATAGTATAGCAACCAAAACTAGCAATGGAATTTGACTATTTAAAAATTCATATGGCAAAGTTGTCGAGAGAGATGCACAATAATAACGTTAAGATTGTAAGGAAGGGGGCTGGCTGGCTTTCGCTAAAAAGTGAAGGGCGAAAATACAATTAGAATTAGAAAAAGCAATCGTTGTTTTTGGTGAATAAAAATTATGTAAGTAATGAACAGGTTGAATAGAGTTCAGAGGCACCAAACTAATGCCATTTTCTTTGTTAGGGTCTTTTAATATCAATATATCAGTTTTCGCTTTGTGTGTGTGGGTTACAGGGAATGAATGGTCCAATAAAAGGCCACATTGAGAGAGAGAGAGAGAGAATGAACCCTCGGATACGTGCATCGCCGCTCATGGCTGCTGAACACTGACAATGTGATATTCCTGCTCATCCGACTCTTCCTGCAAAACAGTTAGCATTTGTATCCCATCTTCTGTGAAATTGCACACATACTGGACATCTTCCGTTCGCCACTCCGTTGCTGTTTCCGTTTTCCGCGAGTTTCATTCGCTGCAATGCCTTGAATGCGGCTATTTCCTTCCGCTCCTTCGTCCTGTTTCTGAAATTAGCCCACCGCCACACCACCATTACTCAGCCAAATGAAATTGCTCGCCTTTTCTCAAAGTCGATCCGATTCTCGATTATTCGTCCGATAATTCGCTCCGTGGTCATGTCGTTGCCAGAGTCCACTTTCTTGAAGATGCCCAGCCGTTTTGGCACTTCGTAGCAATCCATCCCATCAATGACGTTCTGGTGCTCTGTGCGGACTCCTTGGACCACCAAATTGATGCGGAAGCGATCGATGAGCTCTTGTGTCACGCAAAGTGGCGCACCAATCACCACCTCGGAGACCGGCTAAACCAAGTGGATTGAGCCGCCCGGATGTTCGGACAAAATAACCTTATAAGCCAAAACACTGAGAACTCGTTCGTGCAGCGTCATGATTGGGTAGTTCTGTCCCTTGTAGGTGTTCACATCCTGAATGGAATTAGAAAATGTTTTTTCTATTTGCGTTGTTTGAAAGTTTTAATACACCTGGTCCGAGTAGAGTCCAACGATCAAATAGTCCCCGTGTTTACGTGCTTCCTCCAAAAAGCTGAGATGGCCAATGTGGAAGAGGTCAAACGAGCCGCAAACGTAGACTATGCGGTCAGTTGGCAATGGAGGACGACCTGTCAGTGGAAATGGCAAAATGAAGGGGCCAATAAACAACAGCAGCAACCTTCCGAAAATTGCATTATTTGTTGCGTAGAAGGCAGAAAACGAGTGATGCAGGTCCACGGAGAGCGCGCCTCTTGGTCCTGCAAATATGTTTGGTGGATTTAGCCAATCCATCTCAAAGCAACTGAGCTTTAAGCAATTATCGATTGCATTGCAAAAACAATCCCGCCTTTCTAAGCAAAAACTCGCATTTCACCTTGTAATAAAACTTCCTCAATGATTCGATCATCTGATGTTTCCATTGCTTTAACACCATTTTCGGAATAATTTCACCATGATATCCCTTTAAAACGTCCACTTCCACCCACCGTGCTGAGTTTGCGTGCATGATCACGTTCCGCCTCGTCCAGCTCACTCTCATGACTCTTGTGGTGCGTCTTGGTGAGTAAAAGCATGCGACCGACCAGATCCTGCATTGAATTCCGTAATTTTGAATTGTTGAAATATTTGAGAATTCCACCGTTGTTGATACTCCGGGGGTTCTGCTGCATTCCTTGTATCTTCCAGCAGCCTTGACTTCCGCGTATGTGTCTGGAAAAGGCCAATAAATTGATCAAATTAGAATACACCTTTTCCGTCTGCCGTCAGTGTAATGTCATCTAAAAATAGGAATTCCGATTTTCACTCTATACTAGGCTCAAATGCTACTTATATGTACCTCCGTGAACACAAAAGTCGCAATTGTTTTCGTCCAACGTCTTGACTGTTGTCACGTATGGCGCTCCTTCGACAACCTGGAATAGGATTTCACACCAGATGTATGTACGTTCCTAATTTCCATTGCCAACCTCATCGACCCATTTTATTCCACGAACCATGCGGTACCGCTCTTGCTCATTAAACACCGGGGGGCCTTTGTGTTTGGCTATTTCTTCATCGGTGTGAACCTAAACATGTGCTTTTTGAGCAAAACAACGGCAGAATCTTACGCCAACAACCAGACAAGTTCCCATCTGTTTGGCTTGACGAAGTTGGTTTGCATGGCCAAAATGGACCATGTCATAACTTAAATTTAAAAAATCAACAATAGTACCTCCCATTCTCATTTCTCACCATCCATCACACCAAACGCGTATTGTCCTTTTCGTCTGTTCCGCATTGCCCGTACTTTCGTTTCCGTCAACGTTGCCCATTTTTAGAATTTGAAGTAATTACTAATAATTAGTTATGTTAGTGAATGGAAATAATTTTCAAGAGTCGTTAACTGCAGATAGGAAAAATCATTTTTTGGTATTGGTCGCTTATTGCTCTTGAATTGTGGGTGTGCGCTGTGCGTTTCTGGGTTTGTGGGAGTTAGGAGCTTGGGATTGGGAGTCAACTTTCGGCATTTCGACAATAAAGTATGAATTTGAATCCCATTTATGGGATATTATATGACAAAACAGTTTAAATTACTGATGGAGTTTGACTTTGAGCTTTGAGAAACCGAAGATGTAAAAATAAAAAACTCGCAACTCAGCTGCCTTGACACTAGGCGGCATAGGCATACCTAATAGGTATTTTAGGGCCTGATGAGATGATGACGCGAAAGACTACCAAGTACCAACCAATAGGCAGGAGGTACTTATTAGGTAATAGCGTAATAACTAATAAGTACATACTACATTGTACATATAATATCGAGTAAATAGTAATTGCATATGCGGAATGGGAAATGTGAATAAAGCGAATGGGCAGCTGGCAGTCGATATCTTGTTTATTACAATTGGTGAATATGAAAGGATTAGGGAAACCCCAAAATGTGGAAGGAGAGGGCAGTTCAGAGCAGTCACCCCAATCAACAATCGGTTCCAAATTCCAGTTTCCCTCTTTCCGGTTTTTGTTTGCAGTCACAAGAAGGGAATGAAGAATGAACGAACAATGAAATGAAAGGGCCGCCATTTTACAAAATTGTTCTTTCAGTTATGCGCTCATTTCCGTTCATTGCTGCGTTCGTTCAGTCAGTCTTCTCCCACTAATAACTAATAAGTAATAACTAATAATACATACTCATGACCCCATTCATTTTCCAACGGAGATTGGCCCACTCTTGATTGACTTTGTCGATAAAAGCAATGAATAGCTCTGGCAGCACAAAACGGAAGTGATAAGCTGCTGTGTCACTCATACCGACTTGATTGGCAGACACCGCCACCAATTTGTATTACCCTTGTTTGGCGCAATAAATATGTATTTACCTGATGAGGTGATGAATGATGAAGTAATGAAACTGATAAATGATAGGTAAAAGCAAGGGAAACGGGTCGAAGTTCTTTTACCTAATAATAGTCAAAAATAATGGAAATAAGGGAAATACTCAATTTATAAATGTTTTTGTTTGCCAATCGTCGGTTTATCAATTGTCACAACAACAACAACAAGGAGCAATAAATAAGAAAAAAATTGATTCTTGATTTTCGATCTTCACAATTGGCTGGTTCTGGATTTCTTTAAAAACGATCTTTGAGCCTCAAATATATAAAGCCAAAAATAATACTAATAATAATAAAGTAATAAATAATAAATAATACTAATATTGCCACAGTGTTTCCCTCGTTTCCTCCTTCCTTTTCGCTCTTTTTGCATAAAGTGAGCGAAAGAAAAGCGCGAAGCAATAATTCGGCGCGGACGATCATCGAGTGAAGAGGACCGGCGCGGAGTGAGTGTGTGTTGGCTGTGGAGTGGAGAGGAGGTTTACACAACCGCTGCTAAACACATCCGAAGCGAGAGGGAGAGAGACAATGCGCTGGACGCGGAGGAGGGAAGGCCTTTTGTTGTGCTTCGCGCCTCCGCCCGTCCGTTTTGGATTGCTGGATTCGGACGGATCGACGGACGAATTTGATCCATTCACAGCCAGCAGAGGTGTTCCCCGATTCGATTAGAAAATCCGCGCGAGTCGCTCTGAATTCGCTGACCATTGTGGTTGGCCTACTCAGGGGTTGATTCCCCGCATTCCCTGAAGGGCCCTCCAAAATCAAAAAGGTCCGGGCGCACATTCCCCTCCTCCCGTCCCTCGCATTCAATGTTCTTCCCTCCCAGCCACATTCCATTAAGGACGGCCGTTTCCGCCCCGAGCAAATATTAAAATGTCCTCCATTATCACATCCCACAACGGCCTTTCCAGAAAACTTGCGCACAAATGGCTGCTGAATTTCTCGGAACTGGGTTTTGCACCCCTCTTCAAGAACACACCTACATATAACCTATCTACGTATGTTCCCACACAATTCCTCGTGTCCGCCTCGCCTCGGCTCTCCGCCGGTTTTGTTTGTTTTCCGGGAAAGGTCAGGATCAACATCCCTTGGGCGAAGGCATTCCCGACGGGGAATGGGTCCCAAGGTGGGGTGGAGAATGAATGCAAATATGTGGCCGCCGTGGGGTGGGGGACAAGGCCGACGAGAGGGCAAACAAACGAAAAGCGAGAAGGAGTGGGGGGATTGGTCATTCCACCCTCTCCACTCGCTCGGCGACAATTTCCAATTTGTGGTCTCACCTTTGGGCCCCTTTCCAGGTCCGAAACGGGGAAATATGCTCTAACTTCCCACGCAATGCCTGTCAGCCGATAATCCAATCACATTCTGTTCGCCCGACCAAAAAAGGCCTCCTCCTCCGTCCCCCTTCTCTTCTGCGCAAACACCCAAGACCCCATCACCCGTTTTTGATTGCCCAGTGCGATCGGCTTAGGCGGCCCCCAAAAGCTGTGGTCAAAAGGGCCTTTTTGGGCGTTGGCCGCACATCTTGAACAATTCGATTTGCATTTATTGCCCTCGGGAACACATTCAGAGCAATACATATTTTCGGGCACAGTCACCAACCATTTCCCGCTCCTCCAGATGATTTGCCAACGCGGAATGCGGCGCCAGATCACAGATCCTTTCCCCATTTGGAAGGGTAAAACATCGTCCTGCTCCCCCTTAAAGGCCTCGTTCCGTTCGTTTTCCCTCCCATTTTTGCTTTCTCAGCGAGTGCTCCGCGCCAAATAGGGAAATGGAAGAAAGAGCCCAGCCTCACCGAGATATTCCACAGTGCAGCACTGCGCGTTCTTTACATTTCCCAATTCATACAAATTATACATTCCCCGGAAGAGCAATTTGCACTTTTTGTGTGCCCATCCCTGGGCTAAAACGCGAACAATTTGGCGCACAACGGGTACACGGAACGCCATCAGTTTGTGTGTCAACTCTTGCGGGAGGCACAAAAGTTCCTTTGCGATTTATGCCCAAATGTGCGCGAGAAGTGCCCCGAGCGACATGCGCAATCATCGTCTGTCTCCCCTCTGCCTCGCCCACACTCAATTTATTGCATTATTGCCCTGTCGCCGGATCCCTTGTTTTACAACAGTCCCGCACCCCCACAGCACAAGGTCCCCCTCTCCCGGACTCCCTCTCTTCCATCGGGGCATTCCCATCACAACCCATCACCACAATGGCAAAACATGGGACGGTGATGGAATGGAGCCCTTCTCCCTTTGCTGTTTCCCTTGTTGCGCCCTTTTACCGCCTTTTGGCTGAACGATATGTGCGCCCACCATCCCCACCCTGTGATGTTGTTCCCGAATCAATTGGCGCTGCTGTTTTCGGTTAATTATTAATTTGTGCGCTTTGCACCCGGCGGAGGGTATTTATTATTTGCGAGAGTGTCCCCACCGCGGGGAAGAAGGCAAACAAGGGCACCACCAGTATTGATAAGCGGGACGGGGAGTGCCCACCCGAATCGTCGTCGGGAGAGAGAGCGGGGGAGGCGACAATCCCGCGAGCCAGTTTACCATTAGCATTCGTTCCCAGCAGTCAGTCCCCCCTAATCAGATTGATCCGGATCGTTGTTTTTGTTTACCAGTTGTTCGTTGGTTTTCAGCAAATGTCTCCCTGTTCGTTGCCACTCATTGCGTGGTGCCTCTGCGCTTCGTTCGGTCTGCTCTCCGCCCAAGTGGCGGAACCTCCCCAGGCCAAACCGCTGCCGGACAAGAGCAACAGAAACACGGCACAGAGGTGGGCAGACCAGGGACCAGGAGACAACTTCCGACCTTGGACCGTTTCAGTTTCAGTTACAATATTGCGGCGGAACCAGCGCAGAGTGCCCGGACGGCGGCGAAAGGCGAAAACGGCCAGAACATGGTTAGGGCGATGGAGCTGTTCATGGCGCCCACGAAGGCAAGTCCGGGGAAGGGTGAATCACCACAAAGCTCTGTTTTGATCTGGACAGCAGATTTATTCCGGCCCCGAATCAATCAATGAATGATTCACACAGCTGCGGCCACAGATTGAGAGCTGAGCAAAATATTCATTATGCGCTTGACCAGAGCAAACTATGTGCGTCCTGTTGTTGTCTGTCTCCCTTATCCCTTTGCTCGGCCATCGCACTTTTCCATTCCGGCAAAAAATGCAAATGCATTTTTGAGCAAAAACTGTGTTCGCTCCACAAATGGAATGGGAAAGGGGGAAGAGACTGGACAAAGGGGAAATGGAAGGAAATGTCCCTATTGGGCAAGAAATGGAGGGACAGAAAAATGGGGAACAAAGTGTGCTGGGAAATGGATGACTAGAACACACTAGAAGACATATGTATGCGTTCGTTTTCTCTGCAGTCGTCGCTCACATTGCGTGCACAGCTCCAGATTCGCCTCAAGTCCTATCACAACGAGGGCAGAATGATGCGCAACAAGACAACGTCAGTTTGCAATGATCCGATTGAAGCCCTTGTGGTGGTCCCAGGTGCACCTGTCCGGCGGTGGAGGGGTCCCAGATGTGCAGAAAGAATGTCGAGCCCTGCTACCAGCAGTTCACTGTGGTCGTAGGCGCCGCCAACCAGATGGTCCAGTTGCGGTCCCTGCCCTTCGAGGTGGTGTACAAGTCGGAGAGTCTGAGTGCGAGCGCGAACCCCGATTGGGGCGTGGAAATGCTCTTCTTGCTCCCGCAGAAGCCGGTACTCCACCCGCCGATTGCGACTGTCAAAAAGTGCGCCCTTTCAGCAACTCTTTGACATCTACGCCGTCAATCTGGGCCCCGTGTATTCTAAGTCTCCCGAGGGTGTGATCAGCTATGAAGACATTTTGTGGCCGGTGGACGCGTGGAGTCTGGAACTGGGCGGGTCCTGGGAGGCGTCTTCACTCATCAAGGGCCAATACGCATCTAGCAGGCGAGAGAGCATTGGAGACTAATTGCTTATCGGCGTGTCCATGGTCCTGTTTCAGCCTCCATTTGGACTACTCGGTGCAATGCCTCAATGGCTTTATGGGACCAACGTGCGAGTTGCGGTGCAAGGGCTCTCTGGACAGAAGCGCCAACAATTCGCAGCAGCTCGAGGGCGGCGCCAACAACTTGTTCGACCCGAAAAGCAATGCGAACCAGCTGCAGACGGTGAACACACACAAGACAACCGGTTTGAGCGCGCCCTTTCAGATCTGCCGATCCGACCTGGAGGAGGACCGCTTCTTCGAGTGCACCTACACGGACAGCCATCGTTCCCAGGTGCGAGACTGCAAGTTCTGCACGTACGGACTGATCGACCAGAGCGTGTGCGCGCTCAGTGCAGACCAGTGGAAATCGGGGAATGGAACCACAGCGGTACTTGCCCAAAGTCTCCTGATCACTGAGCAGCTCATTTACCTATTCCCAAAAGGGCCCTCATGGCGTGTACAAAACTCTGAGCATCGTGTTCGGGGTTGCCTTCGCGGTCACTCTGCTTCTGCTGTTGGTCATGTGCGTCTTCTGCTGGTTCTGTCTGCGCCAGAGCGAGGCTCCGCGGAAGCAGAAGCGTAGGACTACTGATGAACAGCAGCCGTCTGCGGGAAGTGCCACCTATCGGCGGGGAATCGGCGCTCCGTTCAGCACCAACGAGAACGGATTTGCGTACGGCCCCCGGTTGGAAGTTGCCCCATTCTGCCGTGATGCATTGTTGCACAGCAGCGACAGCCGCGACTGGGCAACGCCCACTCAGCCGCCGGCCTCGCTGCGCGCCGGCATCTACCCACAGCGGCCGGCCATGGGCTCGGCGGGGAGGACGGCGGCTTCAGTGGGCGCGGGGGGCAGGTCGCCGCTGCAGCAGCAGATGGACGAGTCCAGCCCGAACACCAGCGAAAGTGTGAGTGGGCGGCTGGAAAAGGATGACTAAACTGGGTGCAGCTGGTTCAGGAGTACCGGCCCAGTCCGTTCACGCCCCGCAGGGAGGCGCAAGTCTGAATGCCGGTCGAAGCATCAAATCCACTC
>VAHH01000343.1:0-35258 GCA_013357305.1 Radopholus similis
CACCGACTACTTCTTCCGCTCAAACGGCATCGTGCAGCCGCAGACCATCGGGCCGGAAGTGTTGCAGGGGCTGCTGGAGGAGGGCAGAGGACATCGCCAGAACGTGTTTGCCGTGGAGTTCGCGGCCAACGGACTGCAGAGCGGCGAACGCATTGTGCTCAAGTGCAAAGTGCACTTTTGGACGCCGTCCGCCAAACTGGTCGTTTCGGACATCGACGGAACGGTGACCAGGAGCGACCTGCGCGGAATGGCCCTCGGTTGGACACAGAGGCACAAGCATGTTCGCAAACGGCTCTTCCAGGCGAAATGTGGATCCAGCCGGGCGTCCGCGAGTTCTACAGGACTCTCAAGAGGCGCGGCTACCAACTCGTCTACTTGTCCGCCAGGCCCTCCTCAATGGGCGCAGTGACGCGCAACTTCCTGCACCGGAGGCTGAGGCTGCCCCAGGGTGCGTTGCTGCTCTCGCCGGAGCCACTCGGCAAGGCGGTGGGGACGGCGGTGCGCGATCCGGAACGCGTCAAAATACAGACAATGCAGAGAGTGGAGGTAATAGCGCAATTTCAAACGGAAAGGCGGTTGTTCCTTCCTTTTGAGGCGATTTTCAACGCCAGAAATGGCCAACAGGGACCACGGGGGAGTCCGTTCTTCGCCGGACTGGGCAACCAGGAGACGGACCTGTTCGCCTATGGGCAGCTGCAGATCCCGCTCGCGGTGATGCTCAACAAGGTGAACGAGGTGGCGGTGTACGAGCTGGGGGAGGGGGACGGAGGTGGAACGGACGAGGACGAGGAAGGAGGAGGCTACGGGGAAGTGGCCGCGGGACACTCTTTCGACGTTCTGCACAAGTACTTCCCCAAAGTGCGCCGATGAAAACACAGGCAATCATTGTTGCTGGCTGCCAGCGGTGTAAACTGTAAACACGTCTAAAAACGACACTTGCCGAATCGGCAAATGTAAAAAGCTAATTATCATTAGTCAAAAACAAAACATTGCATTTTTTCGAACAACAATTCCATCATTTTTTCATTTTTTGTCAATAACCCGATTCCGGATACTCCAATCGATGACAGTGGGGAAATCTAATACCTACCTATTTGAGACATCGGTCGTTCTCACCCTTCTCTTCTCCTTTACTTCTCCTCCATTAATAAACCCACCACCAATATGGCTGCTGCCGTTTTTTACTTGTACTATTTTCTGCTGTTCACATCCGTTGGTGTTGTGGAAGGCGGCTGTTTGGAGTTTGCGAACGTGTTCAGGGCCGTCACCAACATGGTGATGCCCACCGGTAGGGCTGCTTAGCATCTGGCCAAAGCCCCTTCCCCGCCTCCAGGTGCCAGCGACATTCTGCTGATGGAGCACCACGACGACAGTGATGGCCACCAGAAGCTGTTCAGCTGCACCCCAATTGACGTCCATTTTGGGGGCGCCCAATTCGAGCAGGTGGAGCCCGTCAAAATGCTAATCAATGGGCTGGCTGTGCCAATCCATTTGACGGTGGGCGTGGATGGAATTGTCCGCGGCGAGGGAGACAACGACAACACTGTCGGTGATGATGATGCTGCTGTTGGGGTGCTCCAGATTGCGCTGCTCAAGGAGCACCTGCCGGACGGGCATGGCCACTATTCGGTCCGGTTCGAGGTGCACCGGGAAGGACAGGCGCCTGTGGTGCTGGAGTGCTCCCTGTACTACTGGGACCTGGGCCGGCACCGGCTGGTGCTGTCCGACATTGACGGCACGATCACCCGCGGCGACAAGGGCGGCATGCTGATCGGCCAGCGATGGGTGTTCCCGTCGGTGGCACAGCTCTACAACAGGATCGCGGCGAACGGCTACAAATTTGTGTACTTGTCCGCAAGGCCCACGGGCATGGGCGCCATGACAAAGCGCTTCTTGGAGCAGCTCAGGCTGCCGCCAGGTCCACTGTTCCTGTCGCGCAGACCGTTCATGGAGTCGTTCAAAAAGGCGCTCAAAGAGCCGCACAAGGCAAAGCAAGTGTGGATGCGGCACATCAAGGTACTAAACAGGATACGACTGAATCAGGGGCTAGACATTCATTTTTGGGCGGTGAGCACTGTCAATGCCAATGAGGACCACAATCCGTTTGTGGCCGGGTTCGGCAACCAGCACACAGACCTGCTGGCCTACCAGGCGGCGGGGGTCCCACTGATCTTCATCGTGAACAACAAGAGTTGGAAGGTCAAGTTGCACCAGTGGATGCTGGAGAACAGCTGTTGGGAGCCCAGCGGGGAGATGAACTCCTACAGGGAGATGGCGCAGGGGGACAGCGCCTTCTTGGAGACGTACTTTCCGCCATTGGCTCTCCCAGAAGTCTCCATTGAGTCGGCACCGGATGGCGGCACTGATCCGGAGAATCACGCGACAGAAGCAGGCGAAGGCGCACAACAGCTGGAGATGAATCTTTTAACATAAGTATCAACACTGTTGGGTGACCGAATGGCTGCTATTCCCGGAGTAAATTTTACAAAACTGCAAACATATAAATACAAAATGGGAGGACATTGAGTGTAGCTAATGTTTAGATTTTGCACTGCTCAGTAGCCCGCCGGCTCACTCTCATAGCTCTTCCGGAAGTCGCTGTTCGCGTACACCACTCCGTCCTTTGCTCGATAGACGGCCGTCTGAACACATTTATTTGGGGTCCACCAAACAGTGATGGCTTGTCCTCTACCAGCACAGTTCCCTCCGTGTTGGCCGAGAATTGGTGGTCCCTCCGCCTCAGCGCGTCCAGGTACGGCTGCGGAATGAAGTGAGCGGTCCCCTCCTCCACGAAGGTCAGGTTCGGCCTCAGCTGGTTGTGCACGCGCGGGAAGTCGATTGCCTGTTTCACGTTCCTGCCCAACCAGTTGGTCTGCAGCACTGCGTTGGCGACCGCCGAAATGATGTGCGAACCGCCTGCGCCGCCAATGGACATCACTTCCTGGAAGTCGCAATCCCAAAACACCCCTTTTGCCGGGTCCAGACCGTTTTGTCGTTCTTGTCGAAAATGATGATGGGACTTTGCGAGCTCATCGGCCGCTTTTCCGGCCGAATGAAGTTCGCCGGCGAGGGCGGCAATTTCCAATCTGGAGCGGAAAATCAATTTGTTCTTTGTCCCGCCCGATTACAATTGGGGTGTCCAGGCGAAGAGAAATCGTCCATTTCGTTGTTCCAGAGCACACCGGTCGAATCGCTCATTACCATTGCTCCAAATCTGGCAAACGAACCGAGTGATCGATCGACCATTTCGCAGTTCCACCACTCACTGCAGGTTGATGGTGGACGTCACCGCGACGGCGTTCCCGTCCTTGTCGATCACACTGATGTGCGTTGTGCCGTGGTCGTTCAACGGCTCCACAGCCTCGCCGCCGTAGTACGCGTCTGGGTGCGTCTTGTCGGTGATCTTTGAGCTTAACTTTTGCGGTCACTCAATCCATACACATTTCATTCATTTTCCTCACCGGACCATATCCGCCCATTCTGCGCTGGTCACCCTCTTCGCGATTTGCATCGCCTCCTTCACAAAAGCCACGTCACCGAGCGACTCGCGCACAGCAAAGCCGAACTTGGACGCCTCGATGAAGCGGTGCAGCATGTCCACAGTGCTGGCAGAAGAGGTCATGTTGAACGACGTCCTTAATAAGGGGACGTGGTTGGTCTCTGCCGGGGAGGCGTTTGGGCGACAGACTTGTCCAGCACGTTCAGAATGGCCTGGGTGACCGCCGCCCCGGACGGGGGCGGAGGCCCGCAGATGGTCTTGCCGCTGGACAAGTGCGTGTACACCACCTCCGAATCGGGGCGGACAATGGCCCGGTACTTGGAGAAGTCCTCTCGCGTCATGATGCCGCCTGAAAACGGAATCCAGAGTGAGCAGGGAATACATAAATTGGAGGAAACAAACCATTTTTCTGGAATTCCTCCAAGAACCTGTTCGTCAGTTCGCCCTCGTAGAAGCTCTTCACCGGGTCTTCCGCCTTCGCAATTTCTCTCAGAGTTTCCGCAAAATTTTTCCTCGTCGTGATTTGTTCGCCCGCCCGGTAGAGTTTGTTCGTTTGCGGGTTCACGAATCGGCTCCTCAGTGTGGGCTCTGCCAGCACTTGGTCCGCGTGGTCGGCCAGCGCTTTGGCCAATGCGTGCGAAGTGGGGTAGCCGTACTCGAGCAGCCTGACCGTCGGCTCGATCAGGGCACTCCACCGCACCTTGCCGGAACCGAACTGCTTGAACTCGGTCCACAGGCCGTGCAATTCGCCCGGCACCGCAACCGCCTCCCAGCCTGCAATGGTCGCGCGGTTACCAATTAATTTGGCTCTAGTATACCGAATTTCGAGTAGTTCCACCGGTCTTGGTACATGTTCTCGCTGGCGGCAAGTGGAGCCGCTTCGCGCGCGTCAATCACATGGCACCGTTGTGTGTTCCTGTCGGGAGATTGATTACAATGAAGTTTTAATTTTTAATGGTTACGCATTGTAGATGGTCATGAAGTGGCCTCCGCCGATGCCCGCAGAATGCGTGTCCGTCACTCCAATGCAGAATAGTGCCGCGATTGCGGCGTCCACTGCATTCCCGCCGGCCAGCAAAATGTCCCTGAGTGCGGCGGATTCATTATTCCCAGCGGTGCAAGCCATTCATTTTTACCGGCCAATGCCCGAGCAGAGTGTGTTGTCTGCGGCCACTGCCGCTTTTGCATAGGTCCCCAGCAAACTTCCGGTGGGGGCAGGCCAGTCGGCCAGGTTGTCCTGAACAAAGGTTGATTGACTGACTGACTGAGGGGTCCAAATTCCAAAGCACGAAGTCAGCGGCAATTGAGTGAAAGTGCTTGCATTTGCAATTCCCTGTCCACTTGGGATGACGGAGAAGTAGAGAGCGGTGAATGTGATTGCGGTGATGAGCAGGAGCAGAACGCACAGCGACAGGCCAATGATCAGCAGAAATGCCCTTCTGCAACAAAGGGTCAGCAGATTCTCTGAGGCATTCATTGACCCACTTCGTCACACCAAGGGAGTCCGCCATTCGTTCAAGGCGTCCCTCTTGTCCCTTCGTTTCGTACATCTTTCACGAGCAGAATCGAAAGAATTTTGTTCTGAAATTGAAAGACCCGTTTTAAATCTTTTTGCCTCATTTAAATGATAAATTTCACAGTTTTATTTCATGCGATAAAAATCAGCGATTTGCGACTTTTCAAAAATGCATAATTTATTGTGTAATTTCTAATTTGCATTCACAACACCAAAATGAAATGAATGTGTGATTTTTTCAGTGGAAAGGCAAACTTTTGAAGGCTTGAACGACATATTTGCCCTTTTCGCTCTTTTATCGGCTACAGATTTTGCTACCTATTCCCCGATAAGCGGCCCAAATTGGATGAGATGGGATGGCCAACATAATTTATATAACATTATTGTGTTTTATAACGCGGGAACATGGACATGTGTAAGGAACAGAACCCATCCCTTATCTAAATTGCTGACATGAAATGTGCAAAATGGATGGGCAAACAGGGCGAAATTGGATTACAACGTTATCGGACCAAGCATCACTGTTTGATCACGAGATGTGGAACAAGCAAAATGTGGTGGAGAACAATCGCCGCTGCTAAGAGAGATGCAAGGTTCACCTCTGGGCGACCCGTGGATGAGCAGAAGAAAGAGCGGGTTCGAGTGGGTCCAAGGCCAAAAGGATAAAGGGGATAAGTGGGAAAACGCACAAAATATGAGAAGGGACAGACAAATGAGAATGGGAAGTGAGGACTGAGAAAGGATGGAATGGTGAGTGATTTTTGATTTGACGTCAAAGTGGAGAACAAATATACTAGGTAGGTAGGTATAGGCACCAATCAAAAACTTGTAAATCAAAGTCAAAGCACACATATGTATCGCTAAAAACACTTGCTTTTTGCTTATTCTTTGTCTGCCTTGTTGACCCGCTTGCTTTCTGTTGTGTGAGTGGATATGTTTCCGTTGGAGAATAGTGGCTTGATAACAACAATGTGCGCAACTCTAAGCAAATATTTGCTACCGTGCTAATGCTAGAGTGCACAATTTTTGACACTCATCGAGTCATGAAATGCAACACTTATGAGTTATGAGCTTTTCGGTTATTAGCAACTAAAATTCAATTGACAGCCTGAAGCATTTTGTATCAGTATTGTACGTACAAAATACGTAAATACCAATAAGGGTGAGGTCAAGATTTATGTAGATCCAGAGATTATTTGTACTTTTACTTGGCACAAAACTCGATTTCCATCTAGTGCATCATTTTGATTGTTTAAGCTTTTAGTTGGAATGGAACAACTTATATTCATATATTCGATTGTTTTACAATCTTGGGAAATGGGGATATCATTTCAACTTTCTTCGCAACATTACCTAATTAAAGTAGTAATAATTACATAATTGCACATTTCGTAAATTCACCCAATGGGCAGATCTAATTCTGCCGCTGCACATAAAGATGCAGTCAAAGGTGGCTGTTGGTCGAGCGCCTGTTTCGCAGTTGCCTCATTTGTTGATCTTCGCTCAATCAACCAGCTACATAGGTATGTGTTTGCTGGTTGGTCTTTAATCAACAAATAGTAACAATCAATGCTCGGGATCTGTGTTCTGGTCTCAAGCTATCGCAACATCCCCAAAGGAAACACGCCGTAGAGGCCATATGGTCCCGACACTTTCGACAATCTTCATCCAACAAATTCGTTTCCTCGCCATTTCTCACTTTCTCTGCGCTTGGACAGAAGACGACCGGAAATTGGACGCCATTTCTCAATTTCCAATTAAGGGGATGAATTTCTATCTTCTCTTGACCCAAATAATTTGGGGAATTGCGTCCCCCGGGCTCATCTCGCCTAATGGCCGACACTAAAAACATTTGCGACTTTCGATCTCGAAAATTGCCTTTCACACACAAACAGCAGACAATCTCCTCTTTTTCCCATCACTTGCTTCTAACCCAATCGCATGAGCAAATAAAAATGCTTATCTCGCAAATTGCACGCAAATTTCACCGAATATTTATTCACTGGCAGCTGCTGACTGGGAGTGAGACATAAATATTTTTGAAAAGAACCGCTATAACTTTTCATTAATATTGTTTTTTCCAGTTTCAGCAGAAATCCCCTGGGAGATGGCAGATATTAAGGCAAAGATCTCGCCCACATGCCCCCACCTCCATTTCTCGCTAATAATCCGCCCGTTCTCCGTCTGTTCCACAAAATTTCTATTCACATTCTTTTGCATTTTCCTCAAAAATATCTGAACAGTGAGAACATTTTTTGCCCTTCATTCCCAAAACAGCGAATTTTTATTAGGAACAGCAGGCACTCCATTGAATAGTTTCCCCTCATTATTTGCTTTTGTTCTCGTACATTCCAAAAATAACAAAAACCGAGCGCCACTCACTCATGGATGCGTGTGCTCTTTAACCTTTTTCCGCACTTATGCTCCACCAAACATTCATTAAACGTGGGAAATGAATGGCAATTGCAATGCAAATTTCAGAGAGGATCGACCGACCGACCATTGACGCGCTGGCAGAATGCCCCGGAACGCTGAGAAGCTGCTCGGAAAAATTACGGGCGGCAGCCTGGAGTCCCAACGGAGCCCCAGGCCAGTGCAGCGCCAATTTTCCAACGCTGTCTACGTGTACCGCCATCCACTGGGCCTGGGTTTAACTTTCAACCTTTCAACTGAGCAAATTCTCAGGCTGACGAATGTATTTGTCGCTAGATTCCTCTGCGGAGGCGGATTCCAACTGGCCGCTTTCGCTGGCGCGGGAACTGGGCAATGCCACTGGGAACCGACTCCATCCGGTCGGCTCCATCATCCGGCGCAGCCCATCTTCGTCGATGCGGGTGCGCAATGGGCAGTCAACAAAGTGAGAGGTTCCCCTCGACACAAAGATTTCATCCAAATTTTTGGAGGACTCTCTCGTCAAACCCTCCCTCCCCACCGTTGGACCCGACCCTGGAAGCGCAACGCTCCAGTTCGCCAGTGCCGACCATTTCCATTGCGCATCCCTCGGAAATTGCAGAAGAGGAAAAGTAAAAAATAAAAACCCACATTTGGACAGTTATCGATTTGATTTGTTGTCAGACGCACTTCAATCCCGACAACGGGAAACGAACTAATGAAAATCCTGATGGAGGACGACGGCACAGATCATCCCGTGATTTTCACCATTTTCGAGGCGGCCAACATTGACGGAGTGAAACACCTGTCTTCCAAGAGCAGATGCACACGGTGAGCACACAAATTCGGAATATGCACATTAAAATTTTGGGATTTTGGGGCGCTGGGGGATCAGGTCCTTTCTCTTTTGTTCCTCGATTTTTGCCGAGATTTTGCGCATCTTCCGATAGATTTGGATGGACTCGAGCAGTCCAAGCAGCAGCATTGTGGCGGCCAGAACCTGGCAAACACAGATAGGGGAACGGCTGAGCTAGGAGGCTCCGACCTGCACAATGACCACCATTTTGAGGAGATGGGGCCGAAAGTTGGAGCACACCCAGATGGGCTCCCAGTCGAACTCGGTGCGCACCTTCAGCAAGAACACGATCAGCCAGCCCATCCACCCCAGCATCACCACGAACAGTTCCAAAAACTGAAACGGCCACCACCCTTTGGCGGGGACATTTCCCCCAAACCATGGCCAATACCAGTTTGCCCTTTTTCTGGACCAAGTTGTCCTCGTCCAGACAGTTCAGCAGGTACACCTGCGTGAACAGCAGCAGCAGGTTAGCCATTGCCATAGCCACCGTGACGATGCTCCGATTGCCAAGCACCACCAGTGGGCTGCCCATCGACTGGCTGACGGCCGATTCGGTGGCCCAGTGTTGCAAATTTAGCTGAACGCGAACGCGAAGATTACCCAGGATTTCCCGAGCTATTACTTCGTAACAGAACAGCTTCCGCTCATTGGCATTGCCCTGTTGCAGCAACGTGCTGTCTGGGGGTGCACTGTTGCGTCTCTTCCTTTTGTTGTTCTGTTCCTCGTGCGGTAACATATTCGTTTTGACTTTCGCCTCTTCCAACTCCATAGCCCTCCACATCGTTTTGGCGTCCATTCCGTTGTTGGATGCCACTTCTTTCGGCACCGGTTGTCCCATATTCCCGGATTCCGGCAAGCCGTCAAAATCTACTATTTTTAAACACAATCCCCCAATGAATCCGTCCACCTCGCTTCTTTCTCTCTGTGTCCACGGGCACTACTTCTTTTTCTTTCCTGGCCCGAGGGATGGGCGAATTGGCCGAAATTTCGGCCTTGATGTCCGCCACCACCGCGCCCAACTCCTGTTGGTTGGGGACGGGCGGCAGGAACACAGAGCCTTCGTAGATCCACCACAGACGCAGATGGGGAAGGTGCTGAGCAAGTGAGGGCTCAAATGAATCTCTGTCTTCTAACCCAGAGGCCGCCGAGGTTTCCGTTGCGCATCGGATTGACGTAGAAAAAGAGCCTTCTGCAAGTGCCGTCAATACCGTTGCGGATCACTTCCTGATAAGCAACAAATTAAGTAGAACTGACTTTTGCCGAATTCCACGAAAAACTCGCCTTCACTCCGACAAATGTGCCGCATATTTCGCTCTCGGAAAACACGCGCCAAAGCATAAAGGCAATGATTGCCGTTTGGGCACATTTCACGACGTGAAAGAAGCGAAAACGCATCTTGAAACGACCGATAAATTGAATATTCTGAATAGCTGGGTTTCTGTTTCTGGGCAAGTTTACGAGTCAATCGGATTAAACTGACAAGGGGAGGGGGAAAAGTCGACTAGTGTCACTTGTGTTACCTCTTCCGATTACTATTCAGTTTGCAAAAGAGATTTTCGCAAAAACTTACGATTAACAAGAATGAATCAATGCGTTGCAGCTACACATGGTTTGTGCTGATCATCATGTTCATCTGCCTGTGCTTCTACCAAATTGGCGCTCAGGTGGGCGCATAGTCGATATTTTTGGGGGACAATGGCCCGATTGACGGCACATTTTAGGCGATGATGTACTGGCTGACGCCGGTGGCCACCAACATCATGGCCGCCTACCCGGAGTCGCTGCCCTTCCCGGTGGTGGCCATCTGCAACAACAACCAGCACAGACTCACCTATCTCACCGGGAACGCGATGCAGACGAGGAGTCCGCACTCGGGGGCGCCCAGTTCGCTCCGCAGGCATCTGAACGAGTCGGACGTGTTCGACAGAGTGCTGTTGAACTCGTGGGACATGGAGGCGGGTAGCTTCCTGCGCAACGCCGCGCATCAGAAGCAGCGCATGATCGTGCACTGCGAACTGCCCAACGGGAGTCGTTGTTCCCATCGGGACTTCCGCCCGCTGTGGACACTGACCGGACTGTGCTGGGCCATCAACACCGACCCGGACAGCCCAATGCATGTGCGCCCACACATTAATTGAATGGTAAAAACATGTGGACGCCTCCATTAGGTCACCGGGGCTGGTCCGGGCAACGCACTTCGCCTGCTGGTCAACGTTGAGCGATACGAGCGGGTGGAGAGGTGCATGAAGTGACCTCAATTGGCATTTGGCAATTGTCAGAATGTTGCAGCTGCACACCAAAATTGCGCACGCGCTCACTGCCCGGCCTCAAAGTGCTGATCGTCAACCAGACGGACATCCCGGCCTCCTATCTGGAGGGCGTAAATGTGCCTGCCGGCTTCACAATGGACATTCCCTTTTGGATGCGGCATGTGAGGGAGAAATAACACGGTCTCAAATTTGGCTGAATGGCGGCGCTTTTTTAGCGCCAAAAATTGGCCGGCCGCGACTGCGTAGTGTTCGGTTCTGCGGACGGAAGCCCCACAAATGGGCAGACCACGGAGAGGGAGGAGGACTTGCGCAGCTGTCTGATGCGCTCTTACCTCGGCGAAATCGAACGGCGCTGCAATTGTTCGATGAGACAGGTCTATCTGCAGAAAACGGACAACAACAACAACGAAGGTTAATAAGTCCATCGATTTGTCCGATTTCAATGTAACCATCCTGCATTAACTGTTCAGTCAAATTCGCGTCCTGCAATGTGCTCAAGTACTTCGAATGTGTGCAGCCGGTGCTGCAGTGGGCTCTGAACAAGGGGTTCAGCAACTTCCGACACTGTCCAGTGCCATGTGGGGACCGATCAAATGTTGCTCAGAAAGCAAAGTGTGCACTCCAGGCGAATCGATTGACTACACCGCCTGGCAAGACATGACCGAACTGCCGTCCAACATCTTTCCGCAGCTGATTGCCGATCGTCAGGACGAGGACGACGAGGACACTTCGGAGGAGGACGACTCCAGTGAGGAGAACAACCACGACTTGTTGGTGGGCAAACGCAACAAAGCCCCTCCTTGCTTGTTTGATTTCGCGCCCTTTCCTCAGGATCGCGGAGAGAACGGCGAGGAAATAGACAGCGATGAGAATCACCAGGTGCAGCCTGGCGCTGAGTGATTCAGCCCGATTTCCGCTTGCAGATCCACTACCAGTGCGTGCACAACCAGATGCTGAACGAACAGCACGTGCGGCGCATCAAACGGGCTGCGCAGCTCGCTTTCGAGAATCAGGCCAAATTCCAAGAGGACATTCAGCTGCGAACCCGTCGTTTGATCGCCGAAATGCGCCAAAGCGTTAATCGGTCTGGCAAATTGGTTGATTTGTAAATTGCTCCGATTCCAGACTCATCGAGATGCGCTGGAGTTGGCGCCCCGAGCACTTCATCGGGGTGCATCAGCGTCTGTCGCGCAGCGTGTCTTGCTACGACGAGGTGCCGAGACGACACCCGAACGTGTTCAACGCACTCGCCAATCCAAAGGTGGGCCCATTTCCGAGGGCGGGTTGGCAAAATGCGTTGCAGCCTCAGGGAGAGGAGGACCGGGCACGCCAACTGCAGAAATTGCTCGCAGAGGGACGGAGGAATGCGTCGCTCCAGAGCAATTTGAGGACAATCACCGATGTGAAGAGAGCCTACGGAGAGAGGAGGGCGGAGCAGGCCTACAAGGAGATGGAGACGATGGAGGAGCTGATCCGGTGGATGTACAGGTGGACAAAATGGCGGCACAAAGGAACAAAGGAGGCAAAGTGCCATTCCCGGTTCAGCCTGTTTTCGGCGGACACATTCACCGAACGGCTGCCCAACAGTTTGGCCCGGATGGACAAAGTGCTGCAGCTGATGCGCCAGTACGAGACGGGCAACATGTCCAAGAAGAGTTGGGCAGAGCGAATGCAGGCCAGGAACATGCGCCACTTCTTTGATGAGGACTTTTATGAGGTGACGCAAATAATGATAATGAATGGTCTCATTTGAGGCCCTCTGCAGAGTTGGTACAACCTGATCGTGAAGGACCTGGAGCAGAATGTGCTGGGGCGGATCAACGAGATCGCCGAAGTGCTGCCCACTCTGCAGAAAAACACCGCAAACGGGACCACATTCTCTGTGCGTCCCACAACAACGCCACTGGACTATTTTAATAGAAACTTTAGACTGGCGCCGTCCTGCTGTTTGACGACGTTGGTACCCAGCACACGACGGAGTGGGCTCAGTTCATGGACGACGCGTTGGAGTGCATATTCAACGGGATCCGCAATGCCAGTGCCCAGATGCTCAAGGAGTTCCAGCGCGCCATGCTGGACCTGCAATCGGCGCAGATGGCCCTGTTCCGCAAGGAACTGCCCGAATATCTGCGCAACTTCGAGTTCGGCCCCAAATTTGTGCAGTCCGTGTCGGAATGGGAATCGGGCAAACCGTGGCGAATTCAGGGAGAACTTCGCCCAGGTGAACGTGTTCCTCCACAAAATGAACATCGAGCGCTGGAAGCAGGAGCCCACCTACAGCATTTGGAGCTTTTTCTGTGGGCCACCCGGGAATGCGAACGCAACATATGTTGTCCGCTCTCAGGCGACATCGGCGCCACAATGAGTCTGTTCCTGGGCGCGAGCATGCTAACCATCATCGAAGTGCTCTACTTCGTTGTGCGCAACACCAGTCTGTACAGGAGCCTCTCGGTGTGGAGGCAAAGGAAGATCTCGATGGGCGTGTCGGACGAGAAGAGTCAACAGGCACAGCCGGAACAACAAAAGTGGGCTCATCCCAAATTAGTCGTTTTAAACTTCTTTTTGTTGCAGGAACTCAATCATGGTTTGATGATTCACGTGTGGACGCTGGATTTTGAAAGCAGCAGTTGTTCAATGTGTTAATGCTCCAATCGATCTCTCAATATTTTTACTTTGAATCTTTGAAACAAACAGATCTCTTATTGGGCCGCAAATATTTTTGGGAAATAAATTTCTCTATCCTTCCCTCGAAACACAAATTCTAATAGCACCTCAGTCATTCACCTGTTCTCGGTTCTCTCGTTTTGATTGAATTAACCCCTAGCCCCCACCCCATTCCGTGTTGTTACTATGGCAATTAACTTTCTCCATTCTCTCCGCACATTCCCACATTTGAACGGGTCTTTCGGAAGGAACAACTATCGACTGACTGTCCAACTTCATCTATACGCCGAGATGAAGGTGCTCTCGCTGATCCAAAAGTTGCGCGGCAAGAACCCTGCGTCCGCACGCCGGACCGACCCGGACGAGCGATGGTCCAACCTGTACAGGGAGCGGGAGAAGAACAACATCTACAAGTGGGTGGGCATGCGGACGGGGGGCGGAGGCGAGTTGATCTCCGTCTACGAGAAGGAGGGCGAGGACGGAGTGCTCAGCTTTGCGCAGGAGAAGGTCGAGTCGATGCTCTTCAACGAGGGACAGTCGCCCCAGGTGGTCAAGTTCGCCGACTATCTGCGCTGGAAAAAGTCCATGGTTGGTCACCCGGATTGGCACCTGTGGATGGCCCCATTGCAGAATGTGATTTTGGGCATCACCGAAGAAGAGGAGATCAGCGAGGCCAACTCCTACTTTCGGGAGCACGAGGCCCAGACTCGGCTGAACAAACGCGGCGTGGAGGGCGAGACACTGGTGCACTTGCTGCTGAACAGGAAGGAGCCTGTGTGCCGAGAGATCGCGCGCATCCTGATCAACCGATATCCGGGACTGGCCAAAGACATTTATCTGGGGGAAGAGATGTTCGGTGAGTTCAGTGGCAAATGCATTCGACTGGTGGGTTGGCCAAGGCCAAAGTGGACTGCACCTGGCGATTGTGCACAACGACTACGAGATGGTGCAGCTGCTGCTGGAGAACGGGGCCTCCGTGCACGCGCGCGCAACAGGCGAGTTCTTCATGCCCGAGGACTACGAGAAGTGCGACCTGAAGACGATGGACTACAAAGGCAACTGAACGGCCTCACTACATACATTAGCTTATCCTTTTGCCCAACCAATTGCAGGGTACGCCTACTACGGACAGTACCCGCTCGCATTCGCAGCTTGTTTCGAGAACAAGGACATCTACGACCTTTTGGTAATTTTGGAATGAAAATTTCCCAAATCCAATCATCCAGATTCAACACGGGGCTAATCCTGACATGCAAGACCTGTTCGGAAACACCGTGGTCTGTCTCTCGCATAAAGTCATCCATTCCATTCCCTCAACCTGTTGCAGCTCCACATGTGCGTGATCTACAACAAAAATGTCAGTTAGGTGCTCAACATGGGCCCTTAACAGTTGCGCACATTCAGGCAATGTACAGCTACTCCGTGCGCCATTGGTACAAATCCCGACACAATCCAAAACTGTCAAATCAAAGACAGAACTATAAACTCAGACCACCAGACAATAAAAAATTATTATTAAATGCTCGAATTAATGAAGGCACAAACCGGCGCATAGCCACATTATGAACAACGCGGGCCAGACGCCGCTGACGCTGGCCACCAGACTGGGACGTCGGCAGATTTTCGATGAAATGCTCGAATTAATGAAGGTACACATTATACCAAGAATTTCGGCGCAACTTGGATAGCATTCACTTTCGTTTTGCCAGGTCGAATTTTGGCGCTTCTCCGACATGACTTGCAGTGCCTATCCGCTGGACGCACTCGACACCATTTCGGCGGACGGGACCACAAGTCTGTGGCTGGGCACTTTTCTTCACTTGGATTTGCTGTCCGACTCCAGATTTCGAGTCCGCCCTGATGACAGTGGTGAATGGGGACGAGCTGGAGCACCTGGACATGATCGGTATTTTTATTTTTTGGTTAGACATTCGCCGTTTACCATTTTTGTTGAAGGCAGTGAGGTGATCCAGCGCCTGTTGGCCGACAAATGGAACGCGTTCGCCAAGGCAGCACACTTTTTTGAATGGACCCGAGGGACAGGGGAGTGCCAATTTCAGCGCAAGCTGTTCGAACGTTTGGGGCTGTTGCTGCTGCAGCTGTTCAACCTGAGCTTCGTCGTGTACCTGCGTCCGGCTGACGCGGACCGACTCTACATGAGGAGCCCGTTGTGGATCGACTGGGTCTCTCACCAACCCACACATCCAACCAATTCGATTCCCAATTCAGGTGCGGACGTTTTTTGAGGGCATCACCGTGATCAACTGCCTCTACTTCTTGTTCGTGCAGCAGCTTAGCGACGTGCGCAACCAGGGCTTCTACGCCTACTACCAGAACATTGTGACCGCCATTTTTGCGCAATAAATATTGGTGCATTCTCTCAGAAAGCGGCGCCCGCAAAAGTAACCTACATTCTGGGCAACACGCTGTTCTTGCCGTGCATTGTGGCCCGTGTAATGCAGAACAACGAGTTGGAGGACACTCTGCTCTCGTTCGCGATCCCCTGCTCCTGGACGTTCATCCTCTTCTTCCTGGGGTGCCGACCGAAATAGGCACGGGCCAACAAAACCCCCCGAGTTCAGGGGCACCAAGGTGGTGGGACCGTTCGTGCAAATTATCTACAACATGATGTCCCGCGACATCGTGCGCTACACGATCATCGCCTCCATCTTCCTGATCCCCTTCTCAATGGGTCTGTCCCCTTTGAACACCTCTTGTTGGACTTCACATCCAGCATTCTACTCTCTGGCGCATGACGCTCAAGCCATGCAGGCGCTGACTGCGAACACGACAAATCCTTGCGATTCTAAAGATCCGACCATTCACTACTACGACAACTTGTTCGACACCTTTATGCGTTTGTACGGCCTCATGATCCAGGCATCGGCGATGAGCGTAAGTGGAAACTGGAAGCAAGGGTCGCCGATGAATGCCAATTAAGTACGACGAGTACACGTGTATGAACTACGTGGACTTGAGCCGACTGCTGCTGGTCATCTACGTAGTGATCATTGTAAGCCGCGGGAGGGGAGGGTGGTGACTGCGTGAATGTGGCGGCATCTCCTCTTCAGCCGATAATGATGATGAACATCCTGATTGCGATGATGGAGAACACCTACATCGAGATCATTGAGCACGCAGAGAAGGCGTGGCGTCAACAGGTTGTGTTATCTCGGGGCAAATTTATTATCAAAAAATTCGTTTCCTCCACAGTATGCCAAAATCATTTTGGTACTTGAACGGTCCCTGACGCCAAAGAAGTTGGCCGAGGCGCAGCTGGAGTACTCCATCCGAATGAATGAGCCGGGACGCGAGAATCGCGGACTGATGGTGATCAAGCAGACCAAGAAGACGAAGGCGCGCCAGCGCAAACAGGCGTTGGTCAATTGGAAGGTACCGCTGTGTTGTTCCCAGTGAGAAAACACCCGTCAAATTGGCCACAGTTGATCGGCCGAAAAGTGATTTCGATGGCCAAGGAGTTGGGCACCAAGACCACAGGGTACCTGCTGCACAGCATCGACCAGCTCTCAGACGACTCCTGGAAGAGTCTGGTGCGCCCACAGACAAGCGCCCGATCCAGCCTGAAGAGCGGCAAAGGGGGCGACGAGGGAGGTGACGAGAGGACCCCACGATCGCAATGGGGCCAAGTGGAGATACTGCAAATTGAATTTGGCCAACACATCGGGGGGTTGTTTTGCCTTATTGACTTGCTTCAGCACAATGTGCACATCAGCTTCCAGAACGTTGTGCAGAACGCGACCAATCTGAATGCGCGGCTGAAATACGCCGAAATGCGCAGACAGGCAAGTCAGGCGCAGCACAGCAAACCCAATTGGCGTTCTCTCAAAGATGCTCGTCAACGGCATCGGACTGCACCCGCGACTGGCAACTCTCAGTCAGCAGCCCCCACCCAACTGATGTTCCGTTCATCAATGCATCCGATTGCAGGCAGTGTCCGCGTGAGGGAGTGGAACGAGCGATTGTCCGCCGGCGACATTGAACTGCGCATCCCGGAACACCAGTTTCTGCACCTCACCCAGCGGCAGTTGATTGCCCAGGTTGGCGCCTTTCCCATGCAATTGCAGAACAGTTCGTCCATTCCAGAATGACACCCGAGTGCGCGGTGTGGAAATGCTGCCCAGTGTGGACGTGCCCAACATCCCGGCCATGGAGTGCGTCCAACAGACTGGCGACGGCAACAGCGCCGCACAGGCCTGGAAGCGCGTTGAGGGCAACGTGCGCGTGGAGAAAGAAGGACTCGAGGAGCAGGAAGGAGGTCGGGAAGTGGGAAGGGTCCCGAACTGTTCCAATCTGTCCATAGGTGGCTCCGCCTGGACCCGACAAAAAAGTCCGTTGCGCCGACGAGCGAATGCCGGCCGCAATCGGGAGAGAAGTCCGTCCATCTCCACAATCTCCTCCTCCTCCCGAACGTCGTCCGCTCGCCGCGAATGGAACGAATGACTTTTGTGTGGGACCTTTTGGCAATTTCAAAGCCGTCTGTCCTTCCTTTGTCTGTCTCTGTCAAGTGTCAACCTGTCAACCTTCACACCCCCTTGAACCACAATACCACTGGCTGTTTATTTATTCCCCTTCTCGGCAACTGTTTACCCAAACGAGTAGAAAATGTTTTGTGTCAAACTCGAGGGGGGGGGGATTTTACAGTGCGTGACTGGGGTGCAACGAGGTCCTGCGCTCCGGGTGGAGCTCTGCCGGGGGCCACTCCGGCACCCCGACCACCGCGTTGGGCGTCGTCATCAGCGAGCGCCTTCTCTGCTCCAGGAGCAGCTGCTTGCAGACCAACTGCATCCGCACCGGCCGTATTTGTTGCGCTCTCTCGGCGCTCCTCTGCGGCAGCCCGTTCCCCTTCGTTGTGTCCCCGATGTTCTCGTCGCTCTTTTGGGAGCCCTTCTCGGCCTGTTTGAGCATCTTCACTGGCGTTGTGGAACTGCCGCCGTCCGCTTGCGCCTTCCTGAGCAGCAGCCAGCGCAGACAGCACCGCTTTGAGTAGCCCGCGCATCGCTTGGAGTATCTGACGCAGGTGCGCAAGTACGGCTTGATCGTGAAGATGGTCACCTAAAAATATGTAGTGTTTGCTGTCAAAACAATCGACGGACCAGTGGGTTCACGACGCTGAGCCAGTGCCACGAGACGAACGAGAGCATCATCACGTAGAGGGCCGCGCGGCCATTTTGCTGGTTCTCCGGCAGCAGGTACACCCAAAAGGCACAGAGGAGTGTGAAGGCGAGGATGGCCATCGGCAGAGTGCCCTGTTAATTTGGAAATGAAACAACGGAGTAATGGTTGATTGGTTGAGAGGGACCAGGATGAAGAGAGAGCGCATCATCTGTCTGTTCATGTCCAGCACATAGGCGTCCCGTTCGGAGGTGCCATTCTCCTGTCCCCGTATCGCTTTGCACCTCACCATCCGGTAGCCCCAATAGGCGTTCACCGCCAGAATCAAGAAGTAGGCGCTGAACGAGGCGAAAATCAGGTGGATTCTCAGAGTGTTTTGCTGCAAAATGAACGGCAGTTAGCCGTAAATAACGGACAGCAGACTGACCGGTTTGACGTAGTGCGCAACCAGAAGGGAAGCATTTGCCGCCGTCGAGTTCCCCTCATCGGCCAGCAAGTCCACAATCCTCTCGTCGTAAATCAGCGCGTCCTCCGACGACGGATAGGCGATCAGGTAGAACAGAGAGCAGATGGCGAACACCACGGAGAAGGGGATGAACAGCATGCACAGGTAGCGCCCATTCGAGAGAGGTTTGTTTCTGCATTGGGCCATTGGGGGTGTTTTGGCGTTGGGAAGGAGGTGGCCCAACCTGATCAGTGTGCTGAACAGCGAGAAGAACTGGGAGCATTGGCCGAACATGGCGAAGAAGAACATGAGCATCACGGACTCGTACAAGGCGAACTGGAACGACGTGGAGGCCACCAGGCGCAGGCGCGCGAAAGGCCCGTTCAGGAACACGGCGACGGCCCCCTCGTCGCAGGTGAACAGCACCGGCTGGGCCAGCTCCATGAGCACGGCCAGCGCCATGTCCACGATGGCGGTGTGCAGGATGATGTGTCTAAAGTGCTCCATCTCGGCCGGGGAACGGCGCACCACGAGTGCCGCCAGGATGGCGTTGAAGAGGGCGCTGAGCACGAAGCACAGCATCGAGTTGTACTCGTGGATCTCGCTGATCAGGGCCATTGCGGGGCAAATGTGGGGCGACTATAGAGCAACTGGCTGTGCCCAATTTGGCAGTTCCCTAAATGAAAACTGTGCTCCACTGACGTTGGACCAATTGCATTCTCCCAGTCCAAACATTCACAGAACACTCGCGCTCTCGGCTCTCGGCATTCTCAGAACTCAGAAGGTTCGCACACGCAAGAGTACAATTTTCCCCTCCTAATGAGAAGCGAAGCCTTTCCCTGGCAACGGAAAGTTTCCGACTTGTGCCGATTCTGTGTCCCAGTTGCAAAGTCAACTCTTGCCGTGGGAGGAAAGAACAGAGAATTCCAATTAACCTCGAGCATGGCACTGTTTTAATAGTGTGCCTCCTTCCCCCTCAGTTTTCAGTTTTCACCAATTACTGGTCTGAAATGAATTGCAAAAGGTGGGCGGGCACTCAGGTGATGTGATTCGTTAGGCTCTGGGCAGTTGGGGGATGCAAAATGAACAGATGGCGGACGGGAATCCGTTTTGGCACAAGTTGCCATATCGACGGGTCTTCTTTGGGCGGCGAACAATGTAAATGAAGCCATAATCTTTTATCTCGAGTGCAAAAGCTAAATCAGAAATATTTAATTGTTGGAAGAAGAGGGTTGGAATTGGAAGGAATGCCGTTCTCAGTGGGGCACAAGACAGCTGGAGCCCATTTGTGGCGGTCCACATTGGGGCGTCAGACTGTTCCGGTAGGAGGTGACGTTGATCGGGGCAGGCTGAGGCACAACTGCCTGCTGCTGCTGTTTGATTTGGACCACAGGTGATGTTGTGGCGGTTGTGTTGTTGCGTCTGAAGCACGGCAACATCTTGCCGAGCATCCCGGTCAGCGTGTTCCAGTAGGGCTTGATGGTGATGATTGTGACCAGCGGGTTCACAACGCTGAGCCAGTGCTCCGGGACGGTGGCCAGCATCTCCACGGACAGCGCCAGAGTGTTGTTCTTGCTCTCGTCCGGCAGCAGGTAGGAGAGGCCGGCGATCAGCAGCATGAAGCACAGGGTGCCCAGAGGCAGGGTGCCCAGGATGAACAGGGAGCGGGTGATCTGTCTGCTCAGCTTCAGCTCCAGACTGTTCGGGGCGCCGGCGCTGAGCTTGCTGGCGCTGGAGTGCATGTGCCTGACCATTCGGTAGCTGCAGTAGCCGTTGACGCCAATCGCCAGCAGGTAGGCCACCAGCACGTCCGCCACGATGTGCGCCTTCAACGGGTTGAGTGGGTCCACGTACTGGGCCACGCGGAGGGAGGAGTTCCCGTCCGACAGGAGCTCAATGACGTGCGGGTCGGTGATGAACGCGTTCTGCGGGGACGGGTAGCCGATGATGAAGAGCAGGTAGCAGATGCCCAGCACGATGACCAGAGGGACCAGCAGCAGGGAGAAGTAGCGGCAGCGCGAGATGGGCCTGCCCTTGGTCACGAGATGGTGCTGCGAGATGAACTGGGCGCACTGGCCGAACATGGCGAAGAAGAACACCAGGCAGGTCAGCTCCAGCACCATGAACTGGAACAGCGTCGAGTCCACCTTGCCGACGAATGGCCCGTTCAAGTAGAACACCATGCCGCCGCTGTAGGAGAAGAAGATCTGCGTGATAGGAGGACTTTCGAATGGGAAATATAGTCCAAAATGGACTAACCGGCTGGACCAGCTCCATGAGCACGGCGAGGGCCATGTCCACGATGGCAGTGTGCAGGATGATGTGCTTGTAGTTGCGCATCTCCGGGGGCGACTTCCACAGGACGAGGCCGATCAGGATGAGGTTGAACTCCAGACTCAGGAAGAAGCACTGGATGGAGTTGAACTCGTGGATGTGGGCGATCAGCATGGCGAATGACGGGGCAATTAAAGTAGGTAGGTTGACGGAAGGATTTAGTGCCTTGAATTCTCCAAAGTCAAAAGCAGGTCCCAAAGGCAATGCTTTGCGCACAAATGGACGTCTTATAGAGCACTTGTCCTGCCCTCGTTTGCATTCGTGTACGAACACGACTCTTTTCAAACGTGCACAGGACACAATCCCACACTACGCACATGCATCACTCACTCGGCTGGCTGGCCTGTCTCCCCTTTCCCTCAACCCACCTGGCTTTACGACTGCGCCAACCGGGAATTAGCGAAGCCTTTTCCCACAATTGTATGGTCTTACCAATCAAAAAGTGTACTGAAGTGAAACGAGAAAAGAGAAAAGCGGTGAATGGCGGCAATGCTGTTGGCCAATTATGGACAAATTGGTATAATACATATGGTACCTATACAGTTGATGAAATGATGAATGATTGATGGCAACAGACTAGCGACATTAAACACTATATTGTTAAACACTATATTGTGACATTCTGACTGATTAGTGATTAGTCATTAAGGTGGATTAATATGATTTTGTTAGAAATTGCCTTTTTCCAAATGAGAAATGCCACATTTTAGATATAGTTTTTATTTTCTGATTGTTTTCTGCAAATATTTCTGGAACGTGATTCACTCTGATTTCACTCCGTCCCCGCAATCCCCTTACCAGTTTGTTTGTTTGTTTACCCCCGCGTGGCCTCTCATCCGATTAGTGGCTGGAGGCTTCCGGGGGACGGACTAATTGGAGGCGGATGACGACTAGTGGCCGAATGAACGGGGAGGGCCGAGGGCAAGTTTTAAAATAAAGGAAAAGGCGATCAGGATGGATGATCCTCCCGCGCAAATTAGCAAACACGAGAGGGGAACGCGGGGATTAGTGCGCTCCGGAATTTTGCGATAAATTCGCGCACAGCCCAAGCAAAGCACACAACAGTGCATTCCCAGAAGCCGGAGCTGAAAATGATGTCGCTGCTGGTGGCCGCGCTGCTCGCTCTCGCCGTTGGCACCGCCAACACCTACCCCTACGGCTATGGCCCCGGATATGGCTCCGGATATGGCTCTGGATATGGATATGGCTCCGGATATGGCTCTGGATATGGCTATGGCTCTTCCTCCTACTACCCCCAGTACTCCCCGTCCAACTACTACTCCGGCAACAGCTACTACAGCCCGTACAGCAGCTACGGGGGTGCCTACAACGGCTACTACGGCAACAGCCAGTACCAGCAGCAGCAGTACTCCTCGCCCTATTACAATGGCAATGGTAAAATAAGGATAAAACGGGATTGTCCAGAATGGCGATTTGCCCATTTTCAGGCTATGGATATGGTGGGTACGGATCGGGATACGGCTATTCGCCCTCCTCGTACGGCGGATATGGCGGCGGCTATGGATATGGGGGGTACTGTGGTTGAAATGGAAACGCAAAACTGTTCGATACATATGCGCATTTACCTCGTCGGAGTCATTTGATTTGTGGACATATTGTTTCACTAAAATATATGAAATTGACTTTCAGTTTAAATTTAAACCTCAACCAATTGGAGTTTGGACCTCGCTTTTTGTTGGTTAACAGTAAAGCCCGAACCCCAGATATGGCGCATTCTGGCCGGTGGTCTACCTCGTGGAGAGCGGGGCCAATGGCTCTGCTAATTTGGCGGCCAACTGCGAGCAGCTGGCCAAGGAACTCTGCACCAACGAGGTGACCCCTGGGAATGCGTTTGCTCTCATGTCCATTTTTAAGACCTATCGCGATCTGATGGCGCGGATGTGTGCCGCCTTCTGCAGAACTTGACTTCCAAATTCCAACAGACATTTATGTAGATCTTCTGCCTATTTTAGACATTTTCTAGTCCAAAACATGCGCACTTTCGGTACAAATCGGTCGATGTCTGGAGTCTGTTCCAGCTTGAAAGTATAAAACTCGCCCGCGATCCAAACGTCACACTGGCGTACAAACCAGTATTCCGTAGTGCCATTTGGGGCACGCAACCCATGGTCAGGATCTGTATTTCTGTGGAAATGGATGTCGTGTCTCATTTTCTTGAAGCTTAATTAACGTTTTTTTGGGCCATTGGACACGCAATGCGCATAATTTCTCGCGAAATGTGCGAATGTCAACGTTTTGATCTCGAACTTGGGTGAACCACTCCCCGAAACACTTCCTCAAATACTATACATATGTCAATTTTGCATACCGAATTACAACCCCCGCTGAAGTCTATATAAATAATATCGCAGTAAAAAAGATTCCTATACCTCTGACTCAAGCATTCCCAGTCCCCCAGCTTCTTTTGCCCTTCTATTTAATTAATTCTAAGCCACTGAGTGAATGAAAACCAAGGAATCAAGTACGGGGTTTGGAGATTCGATTACTGGCTGTGACTCCACAATCCAAAACTAGCACATCTGATAGGCAGGCTTTTCCATTGGCAATGTGCAAACAACCAAACTGGCAGCAGAGCTTTGGGCCAAAAATGAGTAATATGGCCTAATGCCAATGGGGGAGTGTCTCAACAACCTTTGCCAGTGGAAGTCAAAGCACAAAGCTCGTTTATAAACGCGTCATTCGTGCCGAATGGTTTGTTCCTCCTTTCAGTCAAAACAACATTTTCGAATGGAGTCCTCCGCCTCCTCGCCCGAGTGGGTCTCCTACTTGCAACTGACCGAGAACTGGCTCAGTCTTCTGGCCCACTGTTTGGCCGCGCTGGGCATGGGCGCCCTGTTGCTGGCCGTCCACTGGCGCTGGCAGGGCATTCGTGTGGCCGAGTTGTCGCCCTCTCTGCGACTCTTCTTCTGCTGCCACATCGCATTCTCGCTGCTGGGGTTGCCCTACGAAGGGTACCGAGTGGCCCTGTGGCGGCCGCCGGGCGAACTCCAGAACGGCGCCTTCTCGCCCGAGGTCAAACTCCAACCCCCGAAAAGGTCCCACTCATCCGTTTTCCCCGTTCAGCTGCTCTATTGGTTCGGTCTGCCCGAGCTGACCTACATGGGCACCGTGTCGTGCTGTGTGTTCCTGCTGGCCGTCGACCGCTGTCTGGCGCTCAAGTTCCCCACATCGATGGCGCTCAAGGAGAAGCACTTCCCCCGCCTCAGCGTTCTGACCCTCCTCTGCGTGGTCTCTTTCAATGTGGGCGGTCATCTGGCCGAGTTGCCCATCGACTGGGGGAAATGTGAGCCGATCCATGTGGGTCTGCTGTCTGCTTATCCCCCAAGTGTTCAGATTCGCATTGCGGTCTGGTCACCTGCATGACCACCAGGTACCGCAGTCTGTTCCAACTCGGATCCAAATTCGCCTTCGGCACGGGCAACGTTTTGGTGTGCGTCTATTTCCTGCATTTGGTCCGCGGAAATGAGGGCGCAAAGAAACTGGTCCGAACTGGGGACAGAATCAAAACCAAAGCCCAATTTGGAATTGGACAGAAAAATCGACTGATCATCTTCACGCTGGGCGTCGAACTGCTCTTGGGCATTCTGCCGGCCCTGGTTCTGTTCATGGCCACTCTGGTGAGTTCCCACGGACCCGGGCCAATTCTGGCTGTTCACTCATCAGATCAGCGGAGTGCCCAACTCCCGCTACACCGGCGAATTGGGCGTCACCCTGTGCGGGCTGGACGGCGCTGTGTACGCCGTGGTGTACTGGCTGATGCTGCTCAAGCCCAGGAACCCGATGGTCCAGGTCGTGCCGGCCAACAGCATGAAGCCCGGGACGCATTCTCAGCCAGAAAAGACCGCGCGAGACAGTTGACACTCGGTCAAAACATCGTTTTGCATGATATGGAATGTTTACTCGCGACTAGCTCTAGCCAATTATTTCGATCATCTCTATCTGTGTGAATACTAGACGAATATTTCCGCCCGGATCTCCGCCTCGGCCATCTCCTCTGCGCTCTGGGCCTCGATCTGGTGGATGTCGTGCAGTTGCAGCGAGGCGGACGAGTTGCTCATGGCCGAGCCCCTTCGGCTGTTGTGGTGCGTTCCGCTGGGAAAGACGATTCCTCCGCCGAACACCTCGGAGCAGGAGCGCTGAATGCAGTCGTCGGACGAGCGTCTGTGGAAGAGAGGAGACAGACATTCCATAACCCAATTTCCGCCTCACCTGAAAGTGGTCTCTCCGCCGGCCGAGATGGAGACGGAGTTGTTCTTGTTCATGTTGGCCAGGTCCTCGATCACGATCTGCGGCTTCCGGATGGACAAGTGCCGGCTCAGCGGGATCAGCGACACAATGCGGCGCCTTCTGCGCGCCTTTCCCCCGGTCCCGGCCGGACTCACTCCTCCCCCGCTTCCGCCCTCATCGGCCTTCTCCCCCTTCTCCCTCTTCACTCTCACCTTCTTCTGCTTCTTCTTCGGACTCTTCACGATGGACTTAACTCCCGCAGTCCCATTCGCGTCGCCGATTGTGCTGATCAGCGACAGCGAGCCGGCCCCGTTCAGCTTGTGGTTCTCCTCCGTGTCGGTGGCCACCCGTCCATTCTCCGTCTTTTGCCGTCGACTCTTCTGCTTCGGCGGCGGCAACATCCACGACTTGCGCCTGTTGCTGCGTCTCAGGCCGAGCAAGCGCCAGAAAGTGGTGCGGAACTTCTGCAACAATGAAACCGTTGGAACACTCCGCTGGTTGGATGTGCGCGCGTGCCTTGTTTATGGCGGAGTAGATGAAGAAGTTGAGCGAGGAGTTCAAATAGCCGAGGGCGCTCAGCCAGTGGAACGTGAACTCCGACTCGTGGGCCCATCCCCCGGTGTAGAGGTGATAGATTTTGTAGAGGTTCATCGAGAAGAAGGGCGCCCAGCAGACCAGGAACACTCCTGCACACAAAGAATGGGCGCTGCTCAGAATCCGTTTGTGCTCACCCATCACGGTGGCGACCAGTTTGGTGGCTCTGGCCTCGCGCCGAATGGCCATTCCCTGCTTCGACTTCAGTTTGGCGATCAGATCTGCACAGAAAGGGATTGGGACTTGTTTCCGTTTCTATATATTTATTATTATTTCGACGCCAACCGAGGGCCCAGTCCTTGAGACCAGCCAGCTTTTTGCGCGCAATGTACACCGAGTCACGGCGTGCGAACGTGAGCAGCTGGCCCAGCGAGGCGCGTGACGGCCGCTCCCAGCCGGTGATCAGCTCGGACAGTCGCCGCATCGATTTCTTGTTGCCCTGGCAATTGCAAAACATTCTTCCTCTGTCCATCCCATTCCCTCACAATTCTGTTTGGCGGCGGTTTGAGACTGTTCAGTCGGTGTCGGTTGCGCCTCTTTTCGCCGGGCGACTGCAGCGACAGCCGCCGCTGGTCCAGCACGTCGCAGCCGCTGTCCACCGCCAGAAATGTGCTGCTGATGGTGGAGATGCGTCGCTGGACGTGCTCCGAGTGCCTTCTGCCGGGCAGCCGGCCACAGGGCACTTCCAGCAGCATGTTGGCGCTGCTCGCGCCCAGCAAGTTCGGCACCTCCAACAGGTGGCAGGCGCCCTCAACTGGAACCGGGAACAAACACAGTCAATTGCTGGCCGTTTCCACTGCTCTCGCCTTTTTGCTCCTTGAAGCAGGGCGGATCTGCGGTGATTGCGTCCAGCACGATGGAGGAGGCGTAGCCCTGGCTGATGTCGTCCCGCTCCACAATGGACACTCCCTTCTTCTTGGTGCCGCTGCTGGTCGTTTGGGTGACCCGGCAGGACTCCTCCCGTTCCGTGGCGCGCTCCTCTATCACGCTCAGTGAGTTGCCGGACGAGCTGTTCGCCTGCAGAATGTTCTGCAGCTGCTCCCGCTCGCTCTCGTTCAGCGAGCTGGCGTGCTCCGCGGCCGTCTCCTCGATCTTCTTCAGCAGCGGCTTCTCCCAGGTGATCATGTTCCGGTTCTTCTGCTCCACCCCTGTCCATGAGCACTTTCATCTATTCTGGTTCTGGGCGTTCAGTCTACCGATGACTGTTTCCATGGCGGACGTGGCAATGTTGCCCAGATCGGCGCCGAACCCGAGAAACTGTCCGCCGGCCATTTCCTGCAGTTGGATGGCGCGAAGACGGCGTTTCAGTGTGTAGAAGATGTATCTGAAGAAATGCCATTTTGGAGGTGCACAACTATTCCCAGATTCACCCGTAGATGAGCGACATCAGAAAGAGTGGGAGGAAGAACGCGAAAATGGAGGAGCCGAACATGTAGCCGGGGCTGTAGATGCCGCAGTGGTGCTCCTCCACCAGATACTGGCCAGCGTCAGAGTTGAAGCCTAACACCAGCGGAAGTGACAAAAACGTGCTGAACAGCCAGCAGAAGCCAATCGCCAAATAGACTCTGCAACAGAACATTCAGACGGCCAATTCTCAATGTCTAAGCCCTCACCTCTTTTTGTGCTTGTGCGATTTGTACTCGGCTGGCTTCGTGGCGGCCACCAACCTTAAAGCGACAAGAGGTTTTCGTCACAGCTAGAGCGTGCATTTGTTTTCCAATTTGGGTAGTGCGCCTCTATTTTGGGGCATTTCTTCGCATTCCTCCGAGTTGGCTTCTGACCTGTCCATGGATATGAGCAGCAGATGAATTATGGACGAGGTGGACGCCTGAAACAAATGTTTTATCATTTATCCTCCTCTCAGGTGTTCAGACAAAATATTTTACTTCCCTATTTTCATATTTCCTATTTTGTATTTTCCTTCTTCCTATTTAAGGTAGGTATATATACTAGGTATTTCTCTATTTCTTGTTTCTTTATGGCGTTTGTTTCCTACTTCCTTTTGAGTATTCAATTTAAATACTGACTACTGATTAACAACTAAGTACTAAGCTACTAAGTACTAACTAGTAACTACAGTTGTTGCCTTGTTGCTCGTTGGTAAATTATGGAATGGGTAATTATAATTAAATAATTATGTGATTTGCCAGTCTATAATAAATACTTACGAGCACATCGAGCACACAGTACACGTAGCAGGCCAGTGCCGGCAGATGCCAGTGCAACGAATTGATCTTCAAATGTATTAATTTCGCACAGCCATTTGGACGGCCACCTACGGTCATGTAGATGTGGAAGGGCGCCACGAGAGTGCCGACCATCAGATCCGCACATGCCAGACTGACCAGCAGGTAGTTGGTGGGCGTCTGCAGCGCCTTGTTGGACAACACCGCCGCCACCACCAGCGTGTTGCCCACAATGCAAGTGATCGGCATCGTGACCAGCACCAGCCAGAACCTGAATGGAATTGTTTTTGGGGAATTTGCGCTGTTCTCCCTGCCATTGTGGCTCCGGTTCGGCACTGTGGCTTGCGATGGTCGCCAGGCGGACGGAGTCGTTGGGCGTGATCGGGCCGTCGGGGGTGCTGTGGAAGTTGGCCCAGTCGCGGCGCCGGTAGAAGTCCGCCAGCGTTGCGCTGAACGCCGGCGAAAGTGCGTCCATCCTGTGGCGCACAAAGGAGGACATATCAAATTACGGGTTGCGGCGAGGAAAATGTGCGTGGTGCCTTCGACGGCGGAAGTGGTTAGCGGGACAAACGGCAATTGAGTGGGAATGGGCGGCACAAAAGAGAGACATTCGCTCTCGTCCGGCCAACAACCTTCTGCCCTGATCTAATCAAATCACGGTGTGAATGTCCTAGTTTGTGTTTGGCCCATTATGGCAGTGTCCTTTCCTCCGATTAGGAAATGAGTTCCTAATATTTTCCGAAAGGTCCCATTCAGGAACAGGGACAAGGGCTGTTTTGTGCTTCGGAACATCCTCGCTTTTGATGGAACAGCAAATTCGGGCAAAAGATGGGCAGAGAGGTTATTTTTGCGCCACTGCTCTGTGGTGAGAGATCGTCCAAGCAGAGGGTAGGTATTCCAGGGAGTGCCAAAATTGCGAAACGGACGGATGATAAGTCGCCAAAAATTTGCATTGGCTTCCGTCCGCCCGCGAGTCTCCCTCCCCTCCTTGTTAGGCGTGCTCCAGCAACGCGAATATTCAATTTGGGGCCAACAGAGCACGCGGGAAGGGGAATTGGACCGGATTGAGGGGGGCGGAAGGAGGGACGGGGAATTGGGGAATGGGCGACGGGGAATGAATGAGTGGCAACAAATTGGGCGGCGGTGAAAACTGATCACATGCGGGGACACGGCGGAAGACGCCAAATGTTCCTTCACCTCCCGGTTGTGGCATTTCTGGGCGAAGAGTTCGAAAAACAAAAACTGACGCTAAAGTCGCGAGTGCCCTTTGGCGCAGTGGATCCATTTTTGAATTGCACTTTGCCAAATTGGCGTTGGATTTCGATCGAGCAATGTGCCGAAACAGTTCGGGCAGCTGCATTTCGGGTGCTTCCGAAAAACAGAAAACACTCGCCATCTGGATTCGGTTCGTAAATGTGCGTGTCCACCCCCACACAACACTCTAATATCACGCGTGCCATCGGGGAGTAAGTACTTTGCCGCTTTTGGGCATCTCTTCCAAAAGTGTCCTTCCTACAAGAGAGTCATTATGCAAAAATGTTTGGCTCAATGAGTCCTGGGCATTTTATGCGCACAAGGATTATCGAATTGGGCACGCCACAAACGCGATTATTTTGGGAGGGAATTTGAAATCCGTCGCGAGCAGAAGAATGGGAAAGGGCGCTTGCCGTTGATGAATTAGTAATAACGCATCCGTGGGCCCTTGGGTGCCGAAGGACTCGACCTGAGGAGAAACATTCTTCAGCCACTCGGCCGCATCATTTAGGCCTGGCTGTGGGAATGTATTCATTCCCGGCCGAGCAGTAGTCCACTTTCTCACTTCGCAATCGGTGCCCTTTCCGCTCCTCCCCTGGTTCTTTATGCCCCTCCGAGCCCATCTGCGCTCTCCTCTGCCCCTATTTTTCCATTTCATCCCACTCACTCACTCATCAATTCAGCGCTGGGCAGGGACCCATTTCAGAGGGTGCCCGGAGCGGCGAAAGAAGTGGCAGCAAAGGGACGGCGGAGCGGTAATGCGATTAATTTTCCACGCAGCGCTGACAACGCGCCACTCCTCCGCCGCGGCCGGAAAAAAGTGAGCAGTGCGAGCATATTAGGCGAATGGGGCAAGCGCTCGAAATTGGAGTTGGCACGTCACGCCATCGCAGTGTTTGGCAACACCCGGATATCGACTCTCGGGACATCAAAACAAAAACGGATATTTTAATCCAATTTATTTTGAGTAGCGACCTTAGATAATAGTGCAAAAGGGAAAGTGCGTGCTAATTGAGTATGCTACATAATTGGGGGGAGAAGCGTTTCAAAATGCGCACTAAAGCTGCGCAAACGGGACTCATTCGGCTGTGGCCTCCTCTCTCTGGCTCAGTGCGTCAGATGGTCGGTACTCACACGCCCAACGGCGGTGGCCTCTTTGGGCGCTGCCAGATGCAGCTTTTGGAGGAGACGGCGCACCATTCGGATGGAATCGTTGCGAATTGTCTGGTTCAGGGTCAGGTAGATCAGCGGGTTGATGCCTGCGTTGTTGCCCAAGGACCAAACCTAACAACTGAGTCGTACCGTGGATTTGGAACCAGAAGTGCTGGGCAAAGTGGATGATGGTGGGACTCAGGTACACGTAGGTCATGAAGATGTAGACCACGCAAGCGCCCAGATTCAGGAAAGAGATGATCACAATTTGGAGGAAAATCTGCCCGAGAATGAAACAGTGGACCAAGCGGATTGTTTTGGACCAGTCTTTGCTTGAGAGTCAATCCAGATCCGCTGCCGGGCTGTTGGAAGCTGCGCGCCTTGGCCACGAATGCGACCACAAACACCACGTAGATGGCCGGAATGACGAACGCCAACAGAATGTCGTGCGCAGCGTGCCAATGGTACAAGAACTGAAACTTGGGCAATCTGTGCCAATCTCGCACGCAAATGCCATTTTTTGTCACTCAGCGCACATTTCCTTCGGTGTCCGGGCGATAGCCCTCGAACGGGTTGAACAGCCACGTCCAATAGATGGCGTTGAAAGGGGCCGACTTGCCGAACATGAACCACCAGACGGAGTAGACGAACGGAACTGTGAGCCAGGCCCACGTTTTGTTCCCTGAATGGGAGATTGAATCAAAATTGAAGGGCAAATTGCCTTCAAAGAGCATTTGTTCGGTCGGCGAAGAGATGATGGCCAGACAACGGTTGATGGACAGAATGACCTGAACTAGGCGCGACTAAGCTGCAGCGCTTATTCTGTTCGTCACCTCGGCCACACTTTCCCATCCCCAAAGCGCTGTAGGCAATGGAAAATAGTGGGTGTTTCGTTATGGGGAAGGGTTTTACCGAGGGCGGCACAACCAGTAATGTAGAGCAGTGTGGGATGGGAGCAGAACATTTCGCCGTGGATGGACAGGTAGCTGGGGAAGAAACGAGACTATAAATATAAAGGCATAATCGAGCAACCAACCCGTGAAGAAATCCAATTTGCCAGAGTAGGATCAGGTTGGGGATGTTGAGGACGAACAGGATTTTGTAGCAGGAATTGTTCATGTGCTGCCAAATGGACACCATGCACGGGATGTAGAGCACCTTTGCGCAAAAAAGGTATCATTGAGGTTCAAAAGTTGACTCTCACATAGTAGAGGGCACAGAATCCGATGTTAATCCACGACTCGACATAGTTTTGACGCCGCTCCAGTGGCACCTGGTTGATGTCAAAGCCGGTACAGTTGTACAGACGCTCGTATTCCGCCGGACGAAACAGGAACAGCTCCATTTTTGCGAGAGGAACGAAATGAGTTCGCCAGAATGAAAAGGATGAGTTCGCGATGAGGCAGAATGCGAGCAAATTTGCATTTAAATTACTCATCAGTCATCACAGCAGATTTGCATCGCCTCAATTGCCTAAGAAGCAGGCAAAACTAATGAACGCCTTTTGATGGTTGTGGAAAGAAATTCCGAAAATGAGCGAGATAACAGCAGCAGAGCGAACCAGTTCAAACGTCAAACAATCAAATTTCCTTGTCCCCTTTTCCATAACCAGCAACCAATTGCAATTGCCCCTGGCTCTAACTTTAGCCTTTCTTTAAGTACAATCTTTACTTTTTACTTTACCTACTACTAGGGTCTGACAATAACCATAGGTGCATAGGTCCACGGGTCCACCCCCCGCCCCCGTGTCTGTCGGTTGACCCACTTCCAATGCATCAGAGAAACTGAAATTTGGAAAGGATGTGCAAAAAGTGTTTAAATAAGATCCCGAAAAAATCATGGTACGTTATCAAGATGAAAAAAATACGGCACACTGTCAAACGTGACCCACTCACCCACTCCACAAAATGGTGATAATAAACCATAGACTTAGGTATCAAATATCAATTACATATCAGATATCATTATGACTATATGACACAAAAATGATGAAATCGATTTTCTGCCAACGAATTATTGCCTTAAAACCGAACATAATCTCGTAATCTCATATCAGATATCAAATTTATTTTTAGTTTAGCGTTTTACCTCTCTGCTACTGAAAATAAAATTACTTAAAATGTCCTCAATCGATGGCTATTTTGATGCAGCCGAAATGGAAGTTGAAGACGCAGCATCAGAGGTATTGGATGAAATCGGAGCTTTAAGTGAGTTTTATCCATAAAAGATTTGCGATTTTTATACTCAAAATGTTTAGATTCTGAAAAGGAGTATGCCGAACATAAGATCAGAAATGAAATATTCAAAGTGAAATTGCTCGAGGAAAATACAGAAAAAGTGCGAGCAGAGCGGGAAACAGTGCGTCGAGATTACGTTCGGATCAAAGAAGGGCTGGAGTATTTGTCAAAGGCGGATCAATATGCAGTGGCTACCTTAAGCGCGTTAGTCAAAGACCGTTGTGCACTACAATGAACTGGATAATAACCCTTTTACTTTAGGCACCGGCAGAGACTGAAGCGAATGACTGGTTTCCTCGAGATGCTTAAAGAACTGGGCGCTGAGGTAATTGTAAAAAAATATCGGCGGTTTTTACTTAACTTAAACTGCGATTCAGTCGGAACTGGATAAGAAACTGGCAGAGGGAATGGGGGAAGCGGAACAACAAAGCAGCTCATTTTCCGCACTTTTGGCGCAATACTCTCCTTGGACCGTGGAAAAGAATCGATTGAAACGCGAATTTGAGGATTCGGAAACCAAATTGACAGAAATTTATGAGAAAATTGGGGCGACGTCAAAGAAAATCGCGGTTATTGAGGATTTGAGTGAGTGACCCATACATTATATTATTTTGTCATCAGATGGACTTCATTTCAGCAAGAGGTCATCGAGACGTGCCTTTCAGAAAGGTTTGCTTCTCTCTCGCGGAATATACTCAAAAGTCCAAACAACTGCAATTCTTGTATGACCGTGAACGCAGTATCAACAAAGAGGTTTGGGACAATTGATGACAGACTTCCTATTAAATTGAGATCACTTTTACCAGTTATGCAAAATGCAGAGCGAATACAGCTTCTTGAATTCGACTATTTGCTCAGAGCTCGAAGATGCGGACCGTAACCAAACGATCCCTTTCTCTGGGGGAGATGATGACGAGGTTGATGATGTCCCTGTGTTGAAAAATCACGTCCGATTCAACATGGCACTACAAGTGAAGTCGGCGTCGAGCGAGACATGCAACACAACAACACCCTCAGTGCCGATGGTGATGGGCGACTGCAGGGAGGAGGAGGAGGAGGAAAATGATCGCATTGTGGACAGAATCCTCAACGAGCCCTTATTAATGAACACGAGCGATGATGAAGATGGTGACATGCCGAATTAGATTGTTCATGTTTCTGTTTCGTTACATATTCTTGGATAATCTCAAATCTATTTGTACGACCAACAATAATTGATAAAAATGAATGGGGGTTATATGAAGAGGATTGACAAATTGCATTGTGGGGATATACGAATTCAAAATTGTTGCGCTTTAGCCCATTCTTGAAACACTTGCACGAACCGGCGGTGCACTTCTTACTACATCCACAGAAAGCCTTTTCCATTTCCCATATCCGAAGCGTTACCGCTTCTCACAAGCTGATTTCTTTAAGCGACGGGTTAAGCTTAGCTTATGTCTAAGCCTAATGTGAAGCCAGTTGGCTATTTTAGCTTAAGCCAATGCAAGCTTAGCTATAGGCCGAGTTGCCTCATAGGCCGAGTTGTCTTGACCCCTTAAGCGACAATGTATTGTTTATGTCCTTTCTTCTGTCACTCTGCGTTCGCTGTTTTGCAACTGATGCAAAATTGCAAAAGGCAAAACTGTTCGCGCACTCCTTTTCCCATTTCGTATTTCTGATGTAATCATTTTCGTTGTTTTTGATGGCCGATGGGATGGCCTTGAGCGCGGGAAACTCCCGTCCGAATGAGCGCGCAAAATTTTGGGAGTAAACAAGTTTGTAAAAAAGGCCCGATCCGCATACTTCGCCAACAAACTTCGTCCTTGAGTGCGCAATTGCCTGCTCCTGCTGAAGCGGAGGAGACCAGTCAGCTGAAGATGTCGCTGGGCTGAGGAAGAGGCGAAAAGTCATCAATCTGCCCTGTCACCTGACGAACGGCTTTTGCGCCGGCCACTGAGTGACCTTCAAAGACTTCATCGGACGAACGAAGTCCGTCCGTCCAACGCTCAAACAGCGCCCTATAAAAGAAGGCCCAGCAGATGCCCGGTTCAACAGTTCCAGCAGACACTGCACACACACACTCCTCCCGGCAAAAACATCATGAAGTCCGCATTCGTCGTTGTCGTCGTCGTTTCTGTGGTCGCCTCCATCGCATCCGGCAACAGTGAGTGCTGAAGGAAGCCCACTTGCCAAACAGTGGTTGTGGTCGGTCATTTTTGCAGAAGTGCAGGGCAGCGGCAGCCAGAGCTCCCAGGGGAATCGTCAGGCCGCCAGCAGTAGCCGCAACGTGCGCAACGCGCCACAGGGCGCACAAGGCCGTCAGGGCGCACAAGGCCAGCAGGGAGCACAAGGCGTCAGCGGTGGTCGCCACCAGCGCAGCACTCAGAGCGGCGAGCCGTGCAGCATGAACCAGTGCCAGCAGTGCGCCCAGCAAGAGCAGGAGTGCCAGCGCGTGGCTGCTTGCCAGACCTGTGCCAAGAACGGAAAAGAGTGC
>VAHH01000344.1:0-35219 GCA_013357305.1 Radopholus similis
ATTTTCGGTCACTGACCAGTGACCTGACCAGTAAACTCGGTCAATGACCAGTGACCTGACCAATATCCCCGGTCAGGTCAGGTCAGGTCAGGTCATGGTCAGGTCATTTTCGGTCATGACTGCGCCGGTCATTGGAAACACTGATTGATGTGCAACCAAATACCTAGGTATCCCCCAAAATGACCCATGCGTCGAGAGTAGCGGACCACCATCGTCTGGTCGCTGTGACGGCAACACCAATTGCGCACGTATTCAATCATCACTTGGGACTGGACTGATGTGTCAGATTTGTTCGACAATTTTTGGTCTGAAAGCGATCGATCTCGGAGGCATTGGCCACCAAATGCAGAAGGAACTGGCGAATTGATTGTCCGGTTTTAGCAGAGCCAGTTAGTCCCTGCCCATCTCTCGCAAAGTGGTGTGCATATTACGTGTCCCATCACGAATACATTATTTTTGCGCTGAACGAAACGACCGACGACGGGCGAATGTTTTTTATGGAAATAAAATCAAAGTGAGTGAGTGGGCTGGCGCAGCTGAGAGGTATTTCGGGGGATCAGTAGCTAATCAGTCCACGGGCGTAAATTGATATTGACATCCATTCTTTTGGCGCTGAAAAGACAAACATGAAGCAGCCAGTCAGTGGATTCTGGAATTTATTTCCCGGACAGTGCTTTGTTTAACACCAAATATTTCTCTTAATCCAGACGCACTCCACAAGTCTAAGTCCAGATCCACTCTGTTGAGTCTTGGGGAACTCTTAAACGTACGAATTTAACAATTGAAAAACACAAAGCGCCTGGGCAAAAATCAATCCCAGCTCATTTTTCATGGACAATTGTGTGGAATTGAAACGATGGCGCCGCTGGAAATCAATCACAAACCAATTTCTGTTCTATCAAAGTTCAAATGATTTGAATTTAAAACTTCAAATCGGCCAAATTCATGCTCGTCATCATCTATTTATCATTTTTCACAATTTGAGCGAATTCTATGCGTAAGACAATTTTGATTATAGTTGGTCGGTTGGTGGTTGGTTATTCTCATTTGGGGATTGACTAGTGATGCACAACAAATGCCACAACCTGGGTAAGGGAAGGGGGCTTCTGTGCATGCGGATTGGGGACAAAGTGAAGGCTCTTGACGATCAGTATCTCGAAATGTTGTCGCTCTGTTGAATGTCAACAATAGGTATTCTTTCTGTGCATTGGCTTGGCTCATCGCAGCTCCACGCCGGTGGAGCATTCGCTGGGCTTTCTGCGCTGGCGCACCTGCTCGGCCATTTGGGCGCTTCCGCCGCTCATGGGACTGCCGGCCAGCAGCTGGAGGCCAACACTGCCACTACTGCACTCAATCGACGCCGTTGTGGTGGCCGGCCGGATCGCGAAACGCAACAGCTCCGACAGTCCGCCCAGCTCACGTTGGATGTCTGTGCAGAAGAGGGGGAAGAGATAGGCGATCGACATCAGTGAATGAGTCTAATTCCTAATTCTTAGCTCAAATGCTTAATTTTAGGACTAAAAGGCTCGAGACTTGAAGCTTAAGACTTTATTCAAAGTTTAAGCTTAGAGCGAGCTAAACTCAGAATCTTTTTAGCTTTAAAGGCATGAGCAGTTAGCTTTAGGCTCTAAACTTAGGTGGGACCGTGTCTCTCAATCTCTTTAAGGCTATCCCTTGTTCTCACCCGAGAGCTGGTGCTCCACGGCGGTGATGCGGAGTGCCAGTCCCTCCTGGGTGGAGTGCACCTCGCGCATCAGTTCGTGCGAATGGCTCGTTGTCTGTGCGCCAAATGCAAATTATTGGTTTGAATGGCCTTTTTTGCCTCACCTTGGCCACATCTCCCAGCGAGATGCGGTTCTCGTCCAACTTGCGCTGGCTGGTCTTCAGCTTGCGCAGCGCGCAAATCGCGACCAGGAACTTGCGCTGGTGGTAGCGAATTCGGCCCGGGTCGATGCGCTCCACCAGCCGTCTGTTCTTGTAGATCAGCCACGTCTCGCGCAACACGTTCGCCTGAACACAGAAACAATGGATAGAATACTAGACTGCCTAGTGCTAGTTGAGTTCATTTCCTGACTAAGCTTAAATTCGGGCAAGCTTGGTGTTTTGCACATTCAGTGGCTTAAGCCCTAAGCTGGGTTGTTTAAGCTCTTCGGCTGATAAATTTGACGTATAGCTTGATCTTTGCCTTAGTATTATAGATTATAATCACATTTTTATTCACACATCCATCAAAGGAGGGACAAGGCAGTTTCCCAAAAGGTCAGACGAGAGCTTTCACTCTCGACCGACTGAGCCCCCCCCCCCCCATTTGGGACTGCCCACATTCGAACAACAACCAAACATCGCTTGTCGCCACTCACCGCGATGTGCTTGAGCTCCTTGGTGTGCTGGGTCTCGATCATGAAGTTGTGCACGTGCTTCTCGGCCCGGGTCAGCTCCAATTTGCGCGCAATCACCGCCACCACCATGGAGGAGGTGCACGTGCCCAGGATGCCGGTCACCACCGCCATGATGCGTCCGCACTGGGTGTTCGGCACAATGTCTCCTGCAAGCACAAATCGGATGAACGAGTGCCCAAATTGAGGCTGCTCAGTTAACAATTCAGCATTATCTAGGCTCTGTAAACAGACAGAAACATCGAATATCCGTTTGACCAAATGACTTGATTTTCGGTTTTCTTTCCCATTCACCGTAGCCGATGCTGAGGAAGGTGACGGCGATGAGCCAGAGCGAGTTCAGGTAGCTCTGGTGCTTCTCCGCCTGCACCGTCAGCATCGGGTCGCTGGGGTCGTGTTGGCGCTCGCACAGACGCAAAATGTAGCCGCCGATCATCCTGTGGGTGGGGCAGTCGAATTTGGTGTGGACCAAACAAAAAGGGACTGACCAGAGGGTTGCGGTGAACAGCATGAGCATGGTGCCCGGACAGATGGTCATCAGGGTCTTCAGGATGAACTTGGCGTCCGTCTTCACGCGGTTCAGGCCCGCAATGGAGCGCGAGGCGGCGTCCGTGAACAGCCGCGAGTGGAGCAGCATCACGCGGCACAGCCAGTAGAGCCGGAAGAACATCACTGCAAAACGGTTGATCAGACATATTGTACCTCTCCCTGTTTAAATTGGCACCCACTTATGGAGAAGAGCACGTCCAGCGGCATGCGCATCGGCACCAGCTGGCCGTTGGAGTCCACCGTGGTCACGTACACGTCCAACTTGACCGGCAGCGGACAAATGGCGCAGGCAATGATCTGAATGGAATTTAGAAAATTGAGAATGCTTTTAGGCAACTGTTTACCAGTTATTCATGGTTAAAAATTCAGAGTGATATCAAATGACTATAGGTAATGAATGTGTCATTTTTTCTGCCGACAGGTTATTTTTTTATTCTTTTATCATCAAGCTTAGCTTAGCTTAACTTAAACTTTGACCACGTCTAAGCCTAACGTGTACCAATATACGCTTTTCATTTCGTGTCGAAGGAAAAAATGTCGACAAAAAAATATTTGTCAGAAGTTATGTTCTGATTTGCAAATGTTGAGGATTTCGCCCAAACCTCGATGATGATCTGCATGGTCTTCCTGCACGTCAGCGCAATTTGCCAGTCCTCCGCACTGTTCGCGTTCATGAAGATCTGTGCGCAATGATGTGGAAAAGCCAGGAATGTCCCCCATCTCGACCTGTATTTCGTGCACGTGGAATTTAACGACAAGGCCGACCAGGCACACGGTGCTCAGCAGGATCACCGACTTGAGCGCCGTGCACAGCGCAAAGTGCTGCTCGTAGGCGAACTCGTTCTCGATGATCATCAGCACTGCAAATGGAGGCGTAGGTAAAAGCGATTTTCTAAAGCATTTAGGAGGTTTTCGAAGTGGGAAATCTGCTGATCCCGAATTCACTGATCAGTTCATATCACTGATAATCTCTGCTTTAATCAGTCCCCCCCTCACTGTCCAACTTTAGATTTTCGGATTCCTTATCGTTTTTTGACTCTTTCCATTTGCCGTTTGTTATTTTTGGCATTCCATGGTGCGCTGCTAAAAGATCGATCGACATTTTGCTCGATATGTTCAAAACGCAGAAAACAATCAATGGGATCGAGAGAAAGCGAACCATCAATGCGCTTGGGAGCTCTACTGATGGTTTGAATTGTCCGCTTAAATATGGGGGGCCATCAGTCCACAAATCATTCTTTCAAAATTCCTCTCGAATTAACCCTCCACCAGTCGCCAAATGAGAGCTGCTCGAGTCCATCTGGTGCTGTGCGCCCTTTCGCTGCCGGTGCTCATTGTGCAACAAGGGCACTGCGGCAAAATTGGGGAATTCTTTGGTATCACCGAAAAGTACTTCAGTGAGTCAAATTCAGTTTTTCAAATGCTCTGGGACTTGATCTGACCAGTGATGTGATCACATTTGAGTATCTGATTAATTAATCAATTCTCTATTGATGCTTGATCTTGCTGAATTGACCGCTCACACATTCAGACAAATTGCAATCGGTGAGCCAAGAAAAGTTGGAGAATACGTGCACTAGAAGAGCGGGGAGCGATTGCTTTTCATTCAGCAAGTCGAAGGAGCAAGCACTGACACTGGGCAACTTCTGGGTGACGGCGGAGTTTTTCTGCGCACGCGACGGAGGCAAATGTCGTCTGAACAAGGAGAGCGTGGAGTTCGATGACAGTACGTTTTAAACTTGATTTGAAGAGTCAAAAGGTGGTAACTCTGCCAAAAGTGGAGCCAAAACTTTGATTCCACTATTTTGTTGAAGCCGAAAGAGTGCCCATCCAATGTACCCTTTTCAGAGGAAATCGACAACCGAATGTGGGATTCAATGGAAACCAAGTGTCGAGGCGTCAATGGCAACTGCTACAAGCCCAAATTTGAGCTGCGCGGGGAGAATGTGATGGCCGAGCCGGTTCTTGTCAAATATCGCTGCAAGGACTGGTCGACCACCCTGACCGGCGATGGCGGCTACAAATACCGCAGCGAACAGTGCATCGTGGACGAGGGCACTGTGCGCGTAAAAATTTTGAAGCCAGAAACGGCGGCGGCGACGGAGACGGCACAGCAGTCTTAGATATAGGCGCTGAGCAGAGAAGCAATTTCCAGGGGAGAGAAGAAAAAGCACACAATTCGATGGAACGATGGATGTTTGGGGTTGTTCTCTGGTTGATTCATATTTTGGCAACACTTTTTGGGGGAACTCACACATTTTACATATAGTACATTTTGTGTTTGGGGTGTATTTAAATGCGTGGTGGTTTTGTCTAAAAATTGGAACATTGGGACTGACCGATGCCGAACAGCGAGAAGAACAGTGCCCAGTCGCTGGTCACGCGGCGCCTGTTGAACAGCTGCTGGCGCTTCACAAAGCGGCCCCCACTGGAAATGGGACAATGGGCATTTCATTGGGTTTACGTAAAATTTTAAAGTGAATTTGGAACTAGTATAAGCCTAAAATATCGATTTGTTGGCGTACCGCTCCTTCTCCCTGACCAGCGGCTGTTTGACGGAGCAGTTGGACTCGTCGTTGAGCAGACTGCCCTGGGCGCCCTTCTCGCTACCCGGGCCGCCGTTGGGGACTCCTCCGGCCCCGGGGAGGGCGGACACGGCGCCGGCGCGCTGCTGCTGGGCCTCCACGTCGTCGGTGAGCACCAGCGAGAACGACTTCTTCAGTCCATCGCCTGCAATGGCGCAAATGAAGATTATACAAATCGGGCAGTTGTGCTGCCTTTAAATTTTGTCGAATTTTAAAATATTTTATTTGAGAGCAAACTGTGCCTGCAGTGCCAACTTTTTCGAGTTAGGGGAATTTGTCTCAAACAAATTTGTGCTTAGCCCTTTCGTTCGTGCCTTCCAGCGCCAGAGACAGTTTGTACTTTTGGCACCCACACGCAATGCAATTGGCGGCGAAACTTGCAGAGCGAATTTTGCGAACAAACGACAAAGCGTTTTTGAGCTTTAAAAGCGATTTGGGATTGAGTCTGCCCAACGAAATACCAATTGGACCGTCAGATTCCCCACATTGCCCACGCGTCATCAGTTGGCGCGTGCACTTACGCTGCTTGAGCCAGCCAAGACCTGCGGGGCCCAGTATGCGCTGGAGGAGCGCCTGTTCGCGTTGGTGCGGATTCTGGGTGAGATAGGCGATCGTTGAGCAGCGCCCGGGGATGGCCAATGCCGACAGCGAGTCGGGCCGGCGCATTTGCAGCGAGCACGTCCGCCCGGGGTCCACGTTGGGGCAGGGCCCCGACGGCGGAGTGCCATTCCCGATGGCCAGACTGGTGGCGCGCATTGGTGCCGTCGTCATGTCGTGCGCGCCTCCTCCGTCCACCCGTTGCTGTTGGCCGTTCAGTTTGGCCGCCTCGGTGCAAGCCGGACAGCAGCAGCCCTTGGCGAGTGAGAACGCCGATTCGGAGCTGGAGCGCTGCTTGGTGGCCGCCAGATTCCACTTGGCCGGGTCGCGGCGCAGCACCGCAGCGGCCAGCGGCGACGGCGGACACAGTGTGGTGGTGGTGGTAGCGGTGCTACCGACGTCCGGCTTTGACGTCTTTTTGATGGACGATGACGCGGATGCTGCTGGGGGGAGTGCGCCCCGCGATTGGGTTAGGCTGCGCTGGCGGAGGGAATCCTCGGCGCCGTTGCACTGTTGTTGCGCCGCGGACGAGGGGCGATTGACCGTCTCCGAGCTGGAGGAGGCCAGCATGGCCGAGGCGGGCGGGAACGTGGGCGGCACCAGCGCCAGCAGGCGCGGGATGGAGCTGTTCGAGTCGCTGGTGGTCGCACCCCCAGCGTTGTACCCCCCACCGCCGCCGCCGCAGCACGAGCTATCGCCGGTGTCGGTGCGCGAGCGTTGGCCTCCGCCTCCACTGCCGCGCTGCGCGTTCGCTGCGGCGTCCCGCCGCTGGTTACGAACCACACTGCCAGTGCGGTGCAGCGACGTGGCGGAGGAGGAACATTGCGAGCAGGGCGTCATCTGCAGCGCGTGACTGAGTGACGAGGCGCTGGAGTCGCCGCCGCCCAGCTCGAAGCGCAGTGCGCTCGAAGAGCCGCCAGCGCTGCTTGGGGCCGCCTCCGAAGGTTCGGTTCCGTGCTGCGCGAGCTGGGGCGATGGGGCGGACACGCTGACGCAGAACTTGTCGCGAATGCCGTGGCCGAGCACATCGGCCATCAGCTGGTCCCGCTGGGCAGGCGTCGCCTCGCTGGTGGTGCGCTGCTGCTGGAAGTGGTTCCGACGTGCGGCCGCCATCAGCGTGGAGTAGCGCAGCGAGTTGTTCGGCGACAGCGAGCCCTTGCGATGCTTCGCGCTCGCGCCACCCTTGATCCAGGTGGGCTGGCTCTGCTGACGCGGCAGCTTCGTCTCGGGCTTGTTGTACTGCTCGCCGCCGTTGTTGCTGTTGTTGGGGGTGTTGCGCTGTTTCGGCACCCCAATAACCGCAGGTCCGGTAGGGCCGCCGCAGCCGATCCAGCTGCCACGGCCCAGTTCACTCAGCGGGGGCACGCCCATCATTTCGCGGCGCAAGTCCGCGTCCAGTGGATGGATTCGCGCCGGCGGCGGCGAAATGTTTCCGCCCAACAGTGTGTGCTCCGGCGGTGGGGGTACCAGCCAGTGCAGAGGCTGCAACTTGTCCCCTGCGTCCGCCGCAGCGTTAAATGCGGGCGGTGTGCCGTTCGGCGCAGATGCTGTTGCGATGGTGCGGGGGTCGTACTGTTGCTGCTGCTGCTCCTCCGCGAGCAGCAGCGAGTCCTCCTCCTCCGCGATGCTGTTCTGCTGCTTCAGCAGGGCGCTCATCATGCGCGCCGCCACAGAGGCCGCAGAGCCGGGAGCCACCGTCGAGCGTCCGCTGGGCATGGGCAGTGGAGGCGGCAATTTGGGCGTAGCGCCCAACGGCAGAGGCGGCGATGGATTGGGCGAGCAGTGGTGCGAGTTGGGCGCGTTCAGCGACGACGCTGATGGCGAACGCGACTGGGCGTGGGCCAAGGCGTGCGCAAAGAAGCCGTACGGGTCCGGCTGCTCCGGCGACTGGATGTCCACCGGGGCGTTCCGCTGGAGCAGGTGCGGAACCGCCTCCGGGAGCAGCACCAGCGGCGGGGTGGAAGTTGCCGCTGAAGTTGTTGTTGTGCCGTCCAGCAGCAGGTCATGACGCTGCGGTGGAGGCGGCGCTCTGCACAGCTGTTTTTGCGAGGCGTACTGCACGGAGGCGGACGACTGGGGTGGTGGCGCCGCTGTGGAAGTCGGAGCGGTGGCGCCGATAAACGAGTTGGGCCGCATGCCTCTGCTCTTGGTGGCTATTTCATGCGGCACTTGGCCTCAACATCAGAGTGTCCCATCTGCCGAACAGTTTCCGAATCATGTCAAAAGCACCAAATGACGGCGCGAGAATTGGAATAAACGCAAAAGTGGCGCCCGTGCGCACTCGGATTGGGATGGATTACATTTGCCGTCGCCGTTAGGGGGCTGAGCCGACCCAAGCCGAGGGGACTTTAATCCGCGCGGCCGCCGTCCAAAAGCGCTCCTTGACGACGGCGCAATTGTAGTGGTGGGATGGAGGGATGGAAGGGAGGGGGGAGGGGTGTAGACCGCGCGGTGAGAACTCAATTTGTGGGCACAGTGCTTTGCGTGAGATTGATTATTCGATGGATTGGATTACGCACAACAACAACAACATATAGGTAAATGCCCAATGGACAACAAAATGCGGAACACGATCAAACAAGAAAGGGAATGTTTAATTTGTTTGGTTTAATATTGTCCGCATTATCAGAAATGGGCAAAGCTGCTGTTTAGCCCGAGTATTGAGCCCCCAGAATTGAAGTGTAAACAGATAGAGAGGGTCTCCTAAACTTGCCAAAACTCGGTTCGCTTCTGGGGCCACACGGTCACAACAGGCAAAATAGTCATTCATTTGGCCATTTGGGCGGCCAGCCGATGCGTCTAATTGCTCCTGTGGTGAGCTCAAACAAACGACGGAACGAAAACACTTTTTGACATGCCGGGAGGGGCCTGTCGCGCCCCTTCCGCCGCCCGGCCAGAGGGGGAACACGCTAATTGGTTTCCCTCCCATGGCCCTGTGCCCCCTGCCGCCGCTCTCGATGAAAAAGCGACGCTCGCGGCAGAGAAAAATGAAAATGTGTGAGTGGGCCCTGTGTGACGGTTTTGGATTTCTTTCGGCGCGCGCCAAATGGAGAGCGGCTGTCCGCCGGCCGCTATCACGGCTGGCACATGCGACGCCCAAAAAGGGCGCACAAACGGCAGCTACCGCTGGCCCTTATCGCCTCGTGCCGAGAGAAATGAAGCGAGCGAAGGGCGGAAAGTGTTCTGTGCCGCGCGCGACATTCATTCATGGTCGGCCAAAAGGTGGGCCCCCAGAGGGCCAGGTGCCGCGGACAACACCCCCTCACTCACTCCGCATGCGGCAGCCTCAAATGGTCGTTGGACCGCTAAGTAATCAGGTTCTAAGCGCGCAAAATTGGCTCAACAAATGGGTAAATTTGGCGGACGGAAGAACACGAATCCCTCCTCTGACCTATTACAGGTTGAGCACACTAAGCACTTGCCTAACAGTAGTGAGGCATAAATGGGTGTTGAACAATTTGTACTGTGATGACATGACCACCGAGTTGGAGAGTAAAAGGTTTCGATGTGAAGTGCTGTTCAAACAGTACACGTCATATAATCATTGTGCCATTTTGGTGAGGACAATCTAAAGGCACCAAACATATGTAATGACCTAATGACCTAATGAAGTAATGAGTAATGAGTAATGAATGTTTGACTTGGGTTTGGGTCGATCGAATGGAGAACTTGCTCTGTGGAGGTCACAATTGACTGTTAAACCGGCGGTCGAGTTCATTCGCCAAAATTTGCATTTTTGGACCTGACGTGTGCCTCCTCTGGAAGTCACACGTCTCCCAAGACCCGTTGGAGTGTGGGCCCAGGGCAGCCACGGTTGGGCAATTGCCCTCGTGAATGGGGCGGCGTTCACGCTTGAATTGGCGCGAGGGCAGCTGAAAAAACGCCGTTCTTCGGGTGTTTTGGGGCGGTGCCCGAACTTTTGTGCCCTGGCGACGGCGCCAAATTGATTTGCGCCACTGGGCCACTGGGCGCGTGGGAGCACAGCCACCCGATGGTGCAGCCGAGTGCTCCGTTTGCGGAAATTGGCACCGGACAGACGAGCGGATGGGGGTTTTGGATGAGCGGCGGGCGTCCCTGCTCCGGGGAGGGAACGGCCATTCTCCATTTTGGGAGGAAAGGCCGCTTTGTGTTTATAAAATAAACACATTTGCTGCGCTGTTGCGGACCAAAATCGGCGGCTCTTTCCCTCCTCTTTCGTCATAGGCAACGAATGGAAAGGCGCAAGAAAAATGTCCAATGATCGTTTAACCAAATTTGGGCTCCGGACGCTTTGCGTAAGCCATAACTTGGTTAAACCCCAAAGCTGAAGCTCAAATGTCAAATGGGAGGACAATGAATTGTTCCACCACAGAAAGTGGCCGTCCAAAATTGATGGAAGAAGCCCTGTTGCCTCCCGACAAAAATGTGTTGCATTTTCAAGGCGCCTTTTCCATTTTGGGGGCGCCCACCATCCCGTGCTGAATAATAATCAATCCATTCGTTTTGGTCAGACTTGTGCAAGCCATTTTTTGGTCTCTGCACACTCTTTCTCGCCTCTTCATTAGGAGCCAACTGTGCGCAATAAAAGCGGAGGTCCGACACAAAACAATAGAAATACCCAAAAATACTCAAGTTAATTTTGGCTTGAGCAACAATTCTCTCTGCATACTCGAAAAGGCGGGAGACGAAGACTGGCTTTAGCATTAAGATTAAGCAATGTGATAATAGCCAATGATAATTAATAATGGATACATAAATGATGATACTAATCGATATTTTCATGTAATGGAGGACTGTGGATGTGGAGAAGTGGGGAGAGAGAAGAGGGGACTTGGTGGACATTGTTGTGGCCAGAGATGCGTGAAGGTCTGTCTCCCGCCTCCTCTCCTGAGACTGTGGGACTCACCCACCCCGTAAGATCATTGCATGTCATTTTGGCAAGAGGGGGCTGGCCAGTACGTACAAATGGTAGAAAATAAACTGTTTTGTTTTTTTCAAATTTTGGTAATAATAATCATTTAAAAATAAAATGTAATCTCAAATTAGATGATTTTGAGACGCCTGGACACCTGGAGACTAGTTCAATCATACTTATGCAGGCTATACATATCTTCTCATGTCTCATGTGACATTTTTGCGACTTTAGAAAATGGATGTCGTCTACATCAACTAATAAATGCAGAAAACCCTTCAAGGACCACACTTTTAGAACGATAAAATAAGCACACGGGCGGGATTAGTTTGGATCTATGGAACACTTTGCGATGGGTCTTCTGCGGATGTGCCGACCAGACGCGCAGTTTTGGGGCTTTCGCGGTTTGTGGGTGCTTCTAGAGTCGGCCCAAAAGGGCTTCCTCTGTTTACGTTGAATGGCTTTTGCGCCAAAAAATGGCGGTACAAGCCGCGCAAATTGCGGAATCGCGTCATCACGCGCCCCTAGAGGGATTAGCGGTGGATTTGGGACGCGAAAAATGATTTGGGCTGGGCAAATGGACGGGGCTATGGGACCCGGGGCTGGCTAATCGCTTCCGGACACAGACAAGCCGATGCCTGTTTTGGGGGCCATAGTCTGGCTCTCAAGAAGGAGCCAGAAATGGGCCCCCAATGTGTGTAAGTGGCGACCATAACACTGTATTTTGGGCCACAAATGGCGCTGGAAGTGCCCAAATTCAATTTGGGTCTGATGGCCCCATTTGGGTTTGTTGGCCCATTCCTCCACAGCCATTGCGCCAATTGGCATTGTGGCGCCAATTATGTGGGCAAGGGCACAGAGTTGGCTTGGGGTGATTGATGGAATGATGAAGGAGCAGTGGCGCATAACTCTGCCTCCGCGGGGGGTATTAGTTTGGGTTGTAATTGGCGGTCCATGGATAAGCCAAAAGCTAAATTTGAACTACTACTAGAGGGGCCATTGGAAAGGCCAAAGAGTGGTGCATGGCCTGTTTGGCTGGCCCAGAAAATTGGCCCAAGTTGTGGCCAATGTTCGAACAAATCGGGCATTTCCAAATAAACACTCGTCTGTCTGTGGCTGTTGTTCCCGATGGCCAAAAGTTCATTGTCCAAAAGAATGAATGAACGGCACACGCATTTTTGTTGTTGACAAGTGCGAAAGAACACGTCGTCGCCGTCAGTCAACCCAAATTGGAAGCGAAGTGCGCCCAGTGGGGGAAGTGCCAAAGGCACACGGGCCCCGACCGGCGCTATTTGACTCTGCTATTCGGTCCTTCTGTCTGCCCGTTGCTTGTACTAATTGGACTCGCATGTGACCCGGCACTAGAGTGCAGCAGGGGCCTTAGCCGCCCCTTTGTTGCCAAACAGAAACAGGGCACAAAAAGTACAAGTGCATGCCTAGTACTAGTGCCAATGTGCCCGGAAGTGGCACTCTTCTATGAGGGCCACCTCCAATGCAGACACTAATACATGTTGTTGTTTAATGCATATCTGAGTGTTGTTATTCGGTGCCAGTGAATGGGCGGAATTGGGCCATGGCATAATTGTAATTATCGCTGGCTGGCACATTTATATTAATACATTTTGAGTTGATTGATGGCTCTCCGCAATGTGTGTGTGGCACAAAATTAATGAATGCCCATATGGGGTCCTTGTATAATGTTTGCGCGCCAAATTTGGACCAAAACGATTGTCAGACTTTTTGTCGAGCACTTTGTTGCTGGAATTGTCCATATGGCTGTGCCCACCTGGTTTGCCTCCGTTCGTCGGTTCGATGATGATCACTGCCGCCTCGCCGCCGCCAATGCGCTGCTCGCTGGCCGTCGTGGCGGCCGACTCTTTTCGGCGCGCGCCCACAAACTGGTCCACGATGAGGTGGTCGGTGGCGGCCGCCAGATTCTGACAACTGTTCCGGAAGGCGCTCCCTAAACAAAGGGAAAGGGTCGTTTGGATTTGAATTCAAATTTTGGCGCCTTTTGGCGCACTCACCTGTGCCCAAACCGGCGGTGACGGAGCGCGTCTCGTCAATCTCGTGGCGTCCGCTGATGATCGCCGCAGCGGTGGAGGCGGCTGCCGCGGCGGCCGGCACCGCGGGCGATTGGAGCGCCAGCGCAGAACGATGGTTGGGCAGCCTTTGGGAAAATAGTACTGAATTGGGGGCAAACGAAAAATGGTATGATTATTAGAAGTAGTATGATTATTGATTATGATTACGGAGTGCTGGTGACCGACGAGGCCTGCTGCAGAATGTTCTTGAACGGCTGGATGGCGCCGTTCATTCGCATCCACTCGCGGGAGATCTAAAAGGTCAATTGGTCAGTAGATCGAATGCCCCCGGTTGTGATTGGACTCATCCGCTGAATTGATTTGTCTGATCAACTGATCAATCTACAATGACCAGTCTGATCTACAGAGAGCGATTATGGGGTCTGTCTGATCCATTCCGAGCAACGGGGTGAAATTTGGTCCGGACCCACTCCCCGAGTGCTTCCCCACCTCCGTCAGGTAGGTGTCCTTCTGGGCGTGTGCAGCGCCGCCTCCGCTGCCGCCGTCGTGGAGGCCCATTTCGCACGCGTTGGTCGAGTCGAACGAGCTCTGTGGCGAACGCAGTGGCGGCGCCCGGTGCGGCGAGTGGCCGCCCGCGCAGGGCGAGTGCCCGGAACAACCTGCAAAAGAGGAACGAACATAATGAGGTGGGATCTCTGATTTTAATGGAAATTAGAATATCTGGGGGCTTATGAATGCATGCAACTGCATACATTTGGCTCTGGGAAACAAGGTGGTGCACAACCAACCTATTGTACACATATACTGCTCGAAATAATTGCCTCGAGTCCAAGCTGTTTAGCTGGTTGGACCAACTATTTCTTATCGATTCTAATTAAATATGTAGTTTGGCCTCTCGTCAAGTCCAAGCAGTGCATGGGTCCGTTTTTTGAAAAGAACTCCCTCAATTACAGAAACAAGCGAATTTGGGTTCGGGTTTTGGCGCCGCACTCTTTTTGCAGCAGCGCGCACTGCACTCGTGGCACTGGCAGTGGCACTGGAACAGGTGGGCGGACGAACGTCGCGACGACGTCCCACTGCTCTTGGCGTCCCTGCGAGTGCCCATTGTGGTGGTGGGCAGCGGCGAAATGGAGCGCATCATTTGGCGCGGAGGATTCAGCAGATTCAGATTGCTATTGCTTTTGCTGTTGCTTTTGGTGTTTGGCGGCGGCTGCACTCGAATGGCGAAGCCGCCGCGGGGATGATCTGGCGCCGTCGGCGACGAGGAGGGCGAAGCCGCCATTTTGACGGGCAGCATGGCGTGCCCAAAAAATGACAGACAGCCCCGGGCGAGCGCAAAAGAAGGCGCGACGGGAATGCGGCGGCGGACGGTGGTGAAGCCGCTAATGAAGTGGGGGCCTCTATTAATTGGACACGACGCGGCGCGAAAGTGAGGGGCGCGGAATAAGCCACAAATGCATATAGAGTATTGAGTATTGAACGCCGCAGACTGGGAATCCCAAAAAAGGGATGCAGCTTTTTTATAAGAGCCATATGTTGTGTTGTAACTTGGCAAAGGATTGGAGGAGAATTTTTGGAGTCATTGGACTGGGCTATCGATTGGCCACAAAATGGCATTTTTTTGGAGATGGGAAGAATCATTCGATGGGACACTCTTTGTGCTCCTGAATGACATTTGAATCAAATTTAAATTTGACTGAAACTTCTTGATGCAGAGTTATGGGCTTATCCAATCCCTGTCACTCGAACCGAAAATGTTCTGAAAAAGGCTCTGCATGAAAAATTGCAATTCCTTTTGCGAATAAAAATGGAACGATTCTGGCGCAGCAGGCCAAATCCATTCATTGCGCCACAACAATGAGAAAGGGCCTGTTCCGGCCTTCGCCAGCGGCGCCAATTCGATTATCCGGGGAGGGGCTGGATGTGGGGCAATTTTTTGGAACGCATATTTTCGACATTTTTGTCCCACAATGGATTCTCCGGAATCTGGAGGATCTGTGGGGACTTTTTGTTATTATTTCCAATTCAATAGTAGTTCGTATTAGTTTGCAGTTGTTTTCGCGAAAATTGATTCCGGAGAAGCCACAACCGTTTGCCCAACTTTGCCAGTTGCACCTTAAGTGTGGAGACGGCGATAATGGACGGCTTTTCAGGGCGCTAATCCTCCGCCGGTTCTCCCCACCACTTGGGGTGTCCGCCGCTTTTCCTCTGAGCCCACCACGGCACCCGGTAATTTTTGTGGAAGCCACTCTCAAGGGCGCGGAAAGTTTCGAGGAGAGCTGGGGAAATGGATTTTTGTCTGTTTGGGTGCGAACAAAACACAAAGGCATGCGAACAGCAAATGTCCAAAAAGGCCCCACCTCCACATATGTAAATATGTCTGGTGGACTCGGCACCGAACAAATGGGGCATTGCGACATTTTCGGATCCTAAAGTAAAGCCAAGTGGGTCATTTTAGTCTAAGCCCAGGCAAGCTGATTAGCTTAGCTTAAGTTTAGCCTATGTCTAAGATTATTTTGACCCTAAGCTAGAAAATTTGAAGGCCCAAAGAGTGCTGCCCCATCCAATGGCCTGTGTTCAGCTCCGGCTGAGCCAGCCAAAAAACAATCGAACAATCGGAGATTCCACAGTCCAACACCCTCTGTTTTTGTGGCTCCTCCTCTATCCCTCGATGAATCATTTTGTTTTTGGTTCTGTTTTTCCCAAAAGAGGCCCAAATGGCTGGTTTTGACGTGCCATTTCTGGCGACAGACCGAAAATGGGTGGAAGCCGTAATAAACATTGTTGAATGCCCCGATAATGGAGGGACTTTGGGCCTTCTTGCCCAGTTAATTGCGCAAAAATGTCAAAAGTCCCATTTTTGGGAAACGGCAATTCTATCCGCACACACAACACAAAAAGTAGGCATTTCCATTTTTATGAATGCTAATGAGCACCATTTTCCCGCATGGAAATGGCCCCCGTTTTCAATGGAATTTAAAAGAGAACAGAGAACGCACAACTGAAAATGTGAAAAATGCCAGCGCGTTTTTGCAATGCGTCATTTGCTCTTTTCATTTATGGGTCTGAGTGTCAAATGCACACGTATTTAACAGGTCCCCTTGGCCCGATTGGCCACGCGCCTTTGGGGCGTTGTGCCAAAGGCACCGGTGCCCTTGACGTTGTGTGCCGTTGCTGTTTTTGTGTCATTTGCCTTTCACTTCGGCACACGAGCGGAACGCGTGTTGTGTGACTAGGGGATTGGCAAATTGGCCCACACACTCGAGTGCGCACCGCCGCCAACTTGGCGATGGATGGATGGACGGATTAGTGGCCACACTCCATTAGGCTGGAAGGCCCAGCCAAAAAACGGCGGAGTGGAAAGTGTGAAATGTGGACAAATCTGGAGCCTATTTCTGGCGCCCACAAGGCGACCGAAGATGCCTCAAAAGAGTGGATCTCCTCTCCACACACAAAAGGTGGTGGCCTCGTTTTGGACAAATTCGAAAGAACTTCCAAAGTTGGGCCAAGAATATAGTAAAATATATGGACTCGTTCAATGTCAGATGGTCTGACGAATTCTTTGGATTTTAATGCCTCGCATTTTGGACAAATATATTGTCCGGTTACCGAAACACAGCGACTGCTAATTGGCATTTGGGGGCAATTCCCACGAGCAAAAGGATGTGGGGACTGACTGGTGTCGTCCCGCGTTCGCACCCCCAAAAGCGGTGCAATTAAATGTGACTCCTCTGTCCGGATCCGGAGGACGCATTGCGGGAATGGGAATGTGGAAGAGAAACAACGGGGGATCAGTTGTTCAATCGAGTCATCACTTTTGGTCCTCTGACCTCTGAACGGTGGGCAACACCAACCAATGAGTGTTCGTTCGCATTCTTTTACATAGAATAACTGCGTATTGCGTAACCACGCCCCACTTTGGCTTAGACATGTCAAATAATGTCATGCATCATATTCTGGTTAGTTTTTGGCGCCCCAAATGTCCCATGTAAGTAATTAAGTAAGTAGTATATATGTCGCAGGAAATCTTGAGAATCAGGAAATCTTAAAGAATTTCTACACAAACATAGCCAAACATGGGGGAGAACCGAATAGAAGTAGACTAATAGATGCATAGTTTATGGCCACTTTCATAGTCAATATCAAATATTTAGGCCCCAACAACATAAATCTTAAAAGTTATAGACTAAAACCGATTTTGGTCTTAAAACCGGTCTAACTTGGTTCGACTTTGGCCTAGCGAGCTGATGATAGGTTCAATCGATTCCCCATGGTCGATTTCCTTTGTGGATTTCAATTTCCCATGGATTTGAAACCTTTAAACCGGTTATAAACAGTTTCTACGGATTTGGCACACATAAATTCTCACTATTTCCTGATTCTAGGGATTTCCTGCGACATGTGTAACCCGAATGATTCTATTATTATCTCTGCGGCTCTGTTGTGTTTCATCGCTGATAACCGACCTGGTGCGGTGCAGTAGAGCTGCTGCCGGGCCAGTTCGCGCTGCAAGTCGCGGCTGGTGCCGCCCGCGCAGAACCCACTGCGGCGCTCGTTCCGGTGGAAGGGGCCGCCCCCCGCGTTGGGACAGACGTGGGCCGGGAGCTGGGACTGAGACTGATGGGAGGAGGCCTCGTCGTTGATGTGCCCGCAGGAGTTGGACAGCAGGGAGAGGGCCTCCGGGGAGCGCATGTCAAACGACTGCAAAGGCGAAATGGTTGGGAACGCCGAATAATTTTTTATAAAATTCAAAGTCGAAAGATGACATTAAAATTTTGGCCGATTTTATTGCGGATCTCTGATTTAGCGCAAAAGAAACTTAATGGCGGGAAATGGGCGTACGAGACTCAAAAGCGGAAGTAGTGGTGCGCTAATCCCTCGTCTTTTCCACCAAATGGTACTGCCGAAAATTCTAAAAAACTGGCAATTGGGGGAATGAAATGGAATTCTCCAGAGTCGCCGCTTTATCAGCTAAAATAGAAATATCTTTGGAGGGAAAACTCTTTCACACTGATGAGCGAATGGGAGGAAAGAATTGGACTAAAACGAATGGAGATGCTGGGCCAAAGGCAAATTGGTACCTACTATTTCTATATTTCTATTCTGGACGTGTTTGATTCAATTTTAAGTTTCCAACAAATGTTCGAATTTGGCCTGCCTGGTGGAAAGAGGAGGGCGCCGCCATCAGGGCCCAGAACTCCTTGCGCTTGGTCTTGAGGGCGCTCTCGCCGCCGCTGGGCGCCGAATCGGTCGAGTTCTGGTGGTGGTTGGCGTGCGTCAATGGGGACACACGCGTGGACGAGGGCCGTGTGGGGGCGACACTCTTCGCTGAAAATGCGTTTTATGTAAATTCCAACTCCGGATCGCCAATGTTTGAGCTTGTTCCCAAAACCCTGGCAAAAAACACTGCGTCGTCCTGTCACCAAAAATGCGGTGGAGTTATCAACAAAAGTGGATGATGCTTAACAGACAATTTAAAAGGGATAGAAAAAAATCAACTCTATGCGGGCGATGAAAGTGGAAGTATATTTACTTATAATACAGTACAATAAATAAGTATGTATGTATTAGATAACCAAATTTGTGAAAAACGTACCAATACCTATACCTAAGGGAATAGAAGAGGAACAACATATATTTGGTACGGACCGCGACACATTGGCCTCATATATGTTGCCCGAAACTGAACACAAAAACCATCGAATAGGCGCCCAGAAATGATGATAAAGTGCCACACTGCGTTCTCTCTTTGGGGGTTAGGGGGACCTGGTGCCGTTGTGGACTGCTGGACCGAGTGCTGTTTGTGCAGGCGAGGTGCTCTGCTGCTCATTTTGCGCGGCGGTGGCGGCGGCGCAATGGCGGCCACGTCCTCCGGATGCAGACTGACCGAGTATTTGGGTCCGTTTTGCATTGGCAAAAATATGCTTTTTGATGGTCTGCTGAACGAGGAAGTGGTTTGGGAGGAAATATTAAACAGGTAAGTAATAGTAGTGATGAACTGATGAAATGCGAATGTCAAATGAGAATGGGCGTGTGTGGTCCATGGGACGTAGGTAGGTATCCGCGCATTGTATTGCTTTTTGGCATTATTAAAAATGTTTATTCTTCAATTTTTAAAGAAATTTTACTAATTGGAATTGGGAACAGTTTCGACAATTGAAAAGCGTCAACCAAAAATACAAATACCTACATATGAATATGATTGATCCCTTTTGATTGCCTTTGCATGCACTTCTTTTTTGATGGATCAAAGTGGGCAAAAGGTGTGCGCCATTTCATACCAAAAACACATGCAAAGTGCGAAATTCGATCTGGCTCAGCCGTTGCCCAGTAGGTCATTGGGACGAAATTCAATATGCGCCCAATTTTTGATCTTTCCCCCCGATCGGGGACGGGGGCATTGAGTCACACCGAGAAGGTTTTGGCGCATTTTGTTCCTTTTTCCTGGTCGAAAAAATAGAATTTTTCGGTTCACCGTTAATTGCGGGATGCAGAGGAAACCTGGGCTGGAACCGGAAATTTGAGTTGGGACTTGGGACCTTGGGGCGGTGCCTTCGCCCCCATTTGGAGCGCCAATGTTTGGCAAAAGGTTTCCACACCCAAATGGAGTTTCGGAAAAATGGGAAAGGCGCCAGAAATCGGAGCGTTTAATGGCACCCAATGGACCCCCATTCCCCCAATCAAAGCCTCAAACAACCAATGGGCAGGAAAGTTGCGCTTCGAAAATATTCAAAATGGCGATCCCTGGCATTTTGTTTTTGCACATTTTGAAGCGTTAAAATTAAAAGCCATTATGGGTGGGGAAGGTTTCAGTGTCAGAGCGTGTTTGAGGGCCCATAACTGGACAAGGAACGAGTCTAAAACAGAGTTCTTGGACTCATCCGATAGCTGGTCTATGGAAACTACAAAATGGAGTCAAGCCTGAATTGTTTGATTCAGCCATTGACAAGTAAAAACTCGGAAATTGGCCGATTTTTCCAAACATTTTCCCATAACTCGGCCAATTCTGGGCCATTCGGGGAGCTGGGAATTTTTTTTAATTTTAAATTGGATTTGAGAAAAGCAATTTATAATTGGAATCCACCAGTGAAACGGGTGTCCGCGCCCAAAACGGCGGGGAATCTGGGCGCCGCGATAATAATTGCCGATCTTCGGAATAGGCGGAAGAAAAATGCGCCAAAGGAAGGTGGCGCACACAATGGACGGATGGTCTGGTGTCGTTCATGTTCGTGGAATGCGGCACAATGGGCGAACGCCCAAACAATTGGGCACGCGCCGACCCTCAGGGGCCGGCCAAATTGGCCCCAGGTTCTCGCCAAATTTCTCGGAATTGTGCGAGTTTAAAAAATGGTATTTGTATTTGTAAATTAGCTTTTTTGGACTCATTGTCGTGAGGCAAACGACAAATTTGGCAATTCTCAAAAATAATTGGATAATGCATAGAGCCCTTATAATGTTCAAATGGAGAAATTTTCATTGAAAAGGCAAGAAATCAGAATGCCAAAGTTTTTCTAAGTTTATTGGACAAACCAAAAGGCACTTACGTAGTGCGAACCTCATTTGGGGGGTTTCATTCAAAGTCTGTCCCCCTCCCCAAGTCTTCCGAATATCGACGCAGAGTGTAGACTCTCTACCAATGTATTTATTATTTCTGCTTCTGCGCCTAATTGGCCCTTCCCAACGATAATAAAGGGGTGCAAATGGAGCAAACAGAGGGACGCGGCGGGAGTGCTGGGCCCTTTAGGCGGCGCAAAAATTAAAAATGGCACCAGCCGTGGAGCACGCACGGCAGCGGTGGGTCCACAATTGTTGGGGCACAGAGGCACCACCAACCAACACTGCTGTGGTCGCGGCACTCCTCTCCAAGGAGATTGTGGCGTGAACAGCACGGAAAACAAAAAGGCACAGGGAATGGACGGGGACAATGAAGAAGGGGCATTTGCCGCCAAATGGGCGGCAAACAATTGCCAAATTGGCGGACGATGTCTGATCTGTGAAGTGACGGCACGTTTCGATGCAACTTTGATGGGCCTTTAGGGCTCCTAAATGGACGAAGCTCCCGAATCCCCTAGAGGGCATACGGGGGCTTAGTCATGGCTATGGGGTCAACAACTTCACTTCTCATATATTTAGTAATTGGCACAGAGCAAAACCGAATCAAATATGTGGATATCGGCTTTCAATTTGCTCGCGTGCCCGACCAACTTGTTTTCGCGTGAATGTGGTAAACGAGAGAGAAAATTGGAATTATGAGCGCAAAAACATGGCCAAGAAATGGCATTTTCGGTTCCAACCTTGACCCAAGTTATGGCTCATCATCGACTCCAAAACGTTCCCCCAAAACCCCTGTTGTTGGGCTGAGAATTGTGCTCCCGGAATTTGAGACAAAGGCGCCAGTCATTGGGAGTGAGTCCATGTTTTAATTTTTAAACATGGAATTGGGCGAGAGAGCTGACCAAAGAACGCAGGTCCTCTTCCCTGGGGACCCTCAACTGCCGGGGAACAACGGAACCCCCCCCCCACTCGGCGGTTGTTGTACTAATTCTGATGTTGAGCCGTAACCAAAAATGGCCACAAACATTGGCTGTATAATAATAATTTTATGCAGTCAAAAGGGCCTTAGGCTTGCGAATTCTTTTTTCAGACAAAATCAGATAAAAGCCAAAATGCGTTTATTAAAATGTTCTATTCAACTTTTTGGCGTCCGGAATATTGGCCATCATTTAATGGTAACGCAAACAAGTGTTCCGATTTGGCCCATCCGGCTTTGCATAATCAAAAAATGGTCAAGAGGCATTAATTTGGAGCCAAACGTGGGAACAATCATTTGGCCAAAACAAAAAAGTGCTCTGATTAGAATATTTTTGGGCCAATGGGGTGCCTATTTTATGGTGTGTTTGTTGTTGCCTTGGGGGAGTGCAATCTGTTCCCCATTGGTTATTGTTCTCGTCACACGCATTTTGGCAATTGAGTGGGCCACGAGAGGCACTCTTGTCGCTCCCCAGCAGCGGAGGGGGACTCTATTCGGCGGGGCTGCCGCTGATTGTGTGTGCTCTTTCCTTCCGCCGCCGACGGCCAATTGTTTCCCTTCCCCCGGCCATTGTTTTTTCTGCACACACACTCAAAATGTTGCTGCTCAAATCAATCATTTTGGGTGCTTTGTGCCCCAAAAGACAGAAAATGGGAGTCAGTTTTTCGTCTGCTGTTCTCTGGAAGTATTTATTGTACATACATAATTTTACTTTCGGTCCGGGTTTATTATACTCTAATTATAAAGAGCAGCAGAGTCTGAGAAAGTCTAATGGGCGATCGAACATGCAAAGTGAAAATGGTATAAAATTAGTAGTCGTTTGCATCGTTTTGGATTGGACTTCGTTCAGCAGGAAAGAGGCACCCAAATGTTGGTTTTTTAATTCACATTTTTTCAAAAGGAGATATGTTTCTGGGCTCCACACTCCAACAGTTTGTACAATTTTGGGGACATCCGTCAGCGGAGGAGGCACCACTAAAAAAGAGTGGGACATTTTCCAAATGTCCCAAAAGACAAAGTGTTGTACAGCTGTCGGAGGACATTGGGGCACTTGGGGAACAGCACCTCTGCCAATCCATCATCATAATTGTTGGCCCCCAAAAGACCAATTTGAGGCCAAAATGTGAACCAAAATACCAAATGTATTTATATAATAGTAATGCGAAATCCCCAAACTCAAAGGCAAAAACGGAAGGGAGTATTGGTGCTAAAAAGTGCACAATGTTTTAAGCTAAGATTTAAGCAGTGAATGGGGAACAATTTTATTGCGAAAATAATCTTTTGACAATTTGCTTTTGCACTTTTACCTGGGCACGGGGAGCATTGACAAAACTGGTTGCAAAATAGCCCCGTAAAACAGCAGAACCTATTATCTAATTTGTTTCTGCTGACCTGGGCCCACGTTGTTGGTGCTGCCGTTGTAGCTGGAGCGCGCCCATCTGCCGCTGTTGTGGGCCGATGTGGGCGGCGCTCCGCCGTTCATCTTGGGCGTCGGTAGATTGAGCAGCGACGCGCCGCACGAAGTCGAGTTGTGCTGGTGGAGGTGCATTCGGTGGGTTGTGCCTGACGAAGGTGGAGAGGGCGGAGGCAGCTGCAGCAGATTCGAAGGGCCTGCGGTGGGATGAAAACGAATGGGCAACAGCAGCAGCACTTTTCAGTGAGAGATATGCCTAATTTTCCCGACACAATGAAAATAGGCAAGTAGGTATATGAAAATTGAAAAAAACAAAACCGATACAAATGATAGGAAAAGCAGGCAGAAGCTAAGCTAAGCTTGCCCAGGCTTAGACTAAAATGTGCTTAACTGGCATTGTGTTTTATCATATTTGCCTAGTATTTTAATATTTTTCATTGTTTCGAAAAAAATACTTTTTTCGGGAACAAAATGGCTGCCCTCTTCACTTTTCAGTGTAGGCCCTCCTCAGAGTTTTAGTTGAACAGACATTTGAATTGCGCCTTCGCTGAGTGGCATCATTTTAACTTCGTTCTGGGATTGGGATGAATGAATGCGCAAATGGAACTTGGCACACCGGAATGGAACATTTCCATTTCGGGCATTCCGGGGATGAAGCCACCAACAATTAATTCCCTCCCCCTTTTGCCGCATTTTCGCTCTTTGCCCGTTTTGGCACACTCACTTGACAGTTTCTGCGCACACTTCGGCTTCGGCTTGAGCCGCCCTTTCGACGACATTTTTGGGAAATGGTTCGACGAACTTCCGGTTGATGGCCAATTTTAAAGGTTAAAACAGAAAATAATTAATGGCACTGTGAGAGGTTCAGTTTTCACGGAAAACGGAGGAAAACGACAAAGCATTAATTCCGTACCTAAAATGTGAAAAACGTACCAATATAAGGGAATATAAGGGCCGCAAAGTATGTGTATATTTGGGTACGTTTTTCACATATTTGGTACAAAATTAAACATTTCCTAATTCAAAATTCAATGTCAACCCTAAAAGATATATAAAATATAATCCATTCCATCAGATGATAGGCATTTGGATGTGATATAATACTATCAGAGAAATGCAACGGATTGCCTAAAATGGACTTCTGGGAGGCGCTAATTTTGGGCGTTTCAGGGATTCATTCATTTTTGTTGTCAACAGGGACATTTTTGGAATGCGAATGGTTTCACCGCATTTGTGTGCCAAGTTCGAGGGAACAGGGGAAAAGATGTGCGCCTTGTCCGTTCCAAAAATGGCCGGCAGAGCGTGCCAAATCAAATTTTAACGGCGGCGGTGCCCAAATCGCATTACTCAGCACACGCGCGCGGATTATCCGGGGGATTGCCGGGAAATGGAAAACATTCGTCGTCGGCTGGGGGATTCACTCGAATGGACACCAAAATTTTGGAAATTCGAGACGTATGGCGTTTTAAGTTTTTGAAGTCCTAAATTCCACTAATGGCTTTTGCGCATAGCTCTGCTGCAATCATTGATCAATGATCAGGTATAATATTTCATCAGAATGTCGAAGCCTTTTACTCTAGGAGTCCAATCGTCCACGAATAAAGGGATTCAATCAATGGGTCTAATTAATTTTTTTAATTGAAGTTAATCCCATCCAACAATTTATTTAAATTGCCACTTTTGGCCCAACAAGTATAATAAGGTATACCTTCAGCGCTGTTGCCGAAGCCGTGGAATGAGTTGCGTTTGCGCTCGTGCTGCGCCGTCGAGTAGGGCAGCTCCAGCTGCTGGTGGTGCTGCGGTGGAGTGACGAAGCAGGACATCTTGCGCACTGGAGAGGCGCACGGCAGTCGCCGTTTGGCCTTTGGGCCGCCGTTCGACTGACAATGGTTATTCGCGTGGGGCGGAGCAGCAAAATTAGAGTACATCATTTGAATGCTGAACGCTAGTTAAGAACGGAATAAGTATTGTTGGAGCTGAAATTGAAAATAAATTTTAAAAAATGGGAAATTAATTGAATAAACTAAAAAATGGATAATTGATTGGATTAAGAGCCTTTACGTTTAAACCTTTAAACAACTTATATATTTTGGTGTATTCAGGGAGTAAAAGTCTCCTCTGTATGATTGGGATTGCAGATTCCGATTGTTGCCGGTAGTGGCTAATGCCTCCTACTCAAAATATGTATGGGAATGATGCGACTAACAGACAATTGGGGCGGCCCTAAAGTGCAATTGGGCCTGGATCCGCATTCCGTGGGGACTCGTTAATAAAGCGCTCGTCATTTAACATTTGAAAAACGAAAAGGTCCACGTTTCGCCAATGTAAAAATATTGCGCAAAAGATTTTGGAAGATTTGGCGGACATTTTCAGTTTTTAGCGGACATCTTTTGGGGAGAATTTTTGAAGCAGAGAACACTGCAGTGGACCAGCAGAAGCAGAGAAGGGCCGGGGAAGAACGCCTAGTCAATTTGGACGCAAAATTTGATCCCTGGCGGGTCAGCAGGGTCGCGGAGAGTGTGTGAAAATCCCCATTTTGGACTGGGCGAAGAAAAGTGAGACTACTGGGACGAGAGCGAAAATATTTTCGAACGTTCCGGGACTGAATGGGAATGCGACAGAAGAGCTGTGGGGGAACTGGGAACAGCGGCAGATGTGCAAGCCAATTAATAAATATTTTCAACCGCTCAGAAACGTTAAATTTGGGAAGCAGAGCCTTTCATCTCTTATGCGAATTTGAGAGCAAGTGTGGACCTGAAAACCGTCGGATTGGATTGATGAAAGATCATGACAAAGAACCATTTTAAAGAACATTTTCTGCAAATGCTAGACTTTTAAATTTGCATTAGTATTCATTTCTCAACTGCTGATATTTATTTGATTGCAGTTAAGGTTTTGTGGCATTTCCGCGGCAGACTTTCTCCATTTCCATTTCTTGAGTGAGTGCATTTGGGAAAACAACAAAATAATTAAAAATGTGGGCGCACAATGAAAACAAACAAAGCGGCGGATGGATGGGACACTGGGTGGACGATAAAAAGGCAAACGAATAAACGCGAAAGCGGGAAAACAATCCAACGAAATTGATCCGCAAATGAGGAAGTGGTGGAACTCCCAGTGAATTGGGCCATCAGCTGGGAGGAAGTAAATTTGAATGGCATTTCTATTTCTGAATTCTACGAATAAAATACCTACCTAGTACCTAGTAGTAAAGGATAAAGATAAAGATAAAGGAATATAATTTGGGCGAGCGTACGAAACGTCTACGTATGAAATACAGAAATACACTAGTAATTCATTAGTCATTACTACGCCTCTCCCCGTTTAAGCCTAAGTCCTAGTCTGATCTTTAACCAAGTAACCTTATAACTTATAAGCTTAAGCTTATTTTAAGCCTAATATTATTATTACTTATTACAAAAAAATTTAATCCAGACATTTCGTACCTATAATAAAAGCCAGACGTTTCGTACACCAGCGATAATTTGTCCGAAAAGTATTATGCCAAGATTAAGTAGTGGGACAGATTATCCCACTTTGTTTGACAAATTGAATGACTGCCGAATTGATTGGAATAGACTTTTTGGTTGAATGCGAAAATAGTGTGTAAAAAGCGGAGGATTCTGCCAAGAAAGCGTATTTTCTGCGAATAGTATTTTTCAAATGGCACTGGACCGTGCGCGACCTTTGCCCTATGGCCAAGTGTTACATTATTTGTTTCCGCTTCGAAAGGCTCGGTGTACTCTTCCGCTCGCCCCCAAACGACGGCTGTTCTGCTGGGCACTAATAAATACATATGAATGGTTTCGCCTGTGGCGGATGTGGACGGAACAATAATTGTGTGCGGGGGGCCAATTCACAATGGCACAACGGGATTTTCCGTCTCCTTTCTTTGCGTTGGATGTCCAAATTGGGTTTCGTCCGCGACAAAATGCGCCAATTTGGGAGCTGTACAATTTATAGCGATTCACAAAAAATGAGTGAATTGGGAATTTTGGAATAGGAATTTTAAATATTTTTTCATAAAGGCAAAGTTTTCATTGTCATCTCGTTTTTCGAACAAATAGTACTAGGTGTTTGTTAAACTTTGAACTCCCGGGAATGCCAAAAATCGAAGGCGCCTTTCGGACAATGGCCCAAAAGGGGACAAAAATATAATCGTATTTCCGTGGTTCGTGGGGCGAAGCGAACAAGCACAATGAGAAATAATACATAAATAACTGAAGAAACATCCGCGTAAAATAGAATTTATTACTCAATTACGTAAAAAATGAAAAATCATTGAATTTATGGATCAATTAAAATTTTGATTAGCTTTAGGTCTGGAAGCGTTTCGGAGTCAAAGAGCCATCATAACTTTGGGTCAAGGTTGGAACCGAAAATGCCATTTCTTGGCCATGTTTTTGCGCTCATAATTCCAATTTTCTCTCTCGTTTACCACATTCACGCGAAAACAAGTTGGTCGGGCACGCGAGCAAATTGAAAGCCGATATCTATTGTATTTATTACTTTATTCGGTTGTGCTCTGTGCGTGTGCCAATTACGCCAAAAACTGTTGCGTTGCCGCATTCCGGATTGTGGGGAAAGCGGAAAATATAATTGGTGCACCGATTGGCACACCAAACAAACCGAAAAGTGGGGGCACGGGGCAAGCGGCGAACGCCCCAAATATAAGTGTTGTGCCCAATTTGGAAATCGGAAAAAGGACGAAAATAAATAGAAAGCAAAAATAGCCAAAATTTGGTTTTATCTTTTGGCAGAAAAATAAATTCAAACAAAAAGGCCAAAATTGGTTTTGAAATGTTAGACAATTCCAATCAAAATTAGAGTTCAAATGTTTATGCGTTTATGGTAATCGAACGTGGAAGGCACTTGTCCATTTACTCTCCACTTAAAACAGGCGCCTTCATTCGATTGTGTGCTGAGGCGCATTTAGTAAAAGGGCACAAGGGCACCGCGTAATCTAGTCCCCAGGCGACAGGCGCATCAGCTTGGCGGCAATTACGGGAACATTGGCGCGGTGCCGTTCTCGAATTGGCGCATCCAGTGAAAGGAACGGGGGCATCCACCGCTCTCGGATGGATGGGCTCCACCGGGAAGGCGCCAAATGCCAATGCGCCACAGAATTGCGAAGCAGCAGGCGTTTGGCCGGCAAAAGGGAAAGTGAGAGCACTGAGCCAAGGAGGGAGGGAACTGAAGCTGAATTTGGTAGCCGTTTGGATGGAGCATTGGATAAAAATGAGTCAGAGAATGTTTCATCAATTGGGCATAAGGCCAGCGATTGCTCGTCAAAAGTTGCTGACGCCGGAACTCGTCCTATTGTTGGGCAGAACAGCTTCTTCCGGCGCTAAGGACCCTATCTATGCTCTTCTTCTTCTTCAGCTTCTTCCCTTTTCTCACGCGAAAATAAACAATAAAAGCCACCACCAGGGAATGTGGCGGTATCCAGGCACTCTCTTTCTGTTGCCTTGGCCGCCGCACAACGCATGAATTTTTCACACGGCACAAATTTTGAGGAGATGCATGGATGCGCAATTTGCTTGAACTCAATGCACTCCGCTGCCACATCATTCAATTCCAATTTTGGCCTAAAAGCCGCAGCGCCTGATGAGAAGCGGGCCATTGCCCTGAATGGCACCAAAAAATAGTCGCTGGTCCGGAGCGAATGCGAATGAAAATGGCCACCCGCTGCTCTCTCTCTCTCTCTCTCTACTCATCTGTTTTAAGGGGGAAGATATAGGTAATACGTGTTTTGCAGTTTGCAGGTTTGCACACAAATTGAATGATGACCATCGAAACAAACTCTGGAATTCTTCTTCTGCTGAGCACACATGTAAACAAATATCATTTCATTTTTTGCATCTTTGCGATTTTAATTTCTGATTCGTTATAAAATATACAGATGGAAGATGAACTAAAGTTCCCAGTTCCCATACATAGATGATTTGGCAAAGTAAAATCAAAATTCACGTTCTACTATAGGTACTCATAGTAGGGTCTGCCGTAGGGTAGGGTCCTAGGGTCCGGTCCTTTCGTCCTGTAACATCCCGTTCATTTACCATGATTAAAATAAGAATTTGAATTTGGCATTATGTTGTTCTTTATCGAAAAAATCGAAAAAGAAAGTAAAAGCAACCGAGGAATCGAGGAAAGGGAGTAATCATAATCATTAATAATAAATGTATATGTATATCGCGGGTGGGAATGCGGATGTGCGCAATGCGCATGCGGGGATTAATAAATATTTAAAGATTGCCTAATTCCTCGTTCTCTCAACTCTAATGTTTAATGTAGGTATAGGTATACAGCTCTATTCCGATCTTGGTATTCATAATTTTCAATGGATGGATTGATGGTTTTAAAATGAAAAATATTTTATATTTCAGTTTAATGTTTTGAATTTTATCGGAAAATCGAGACCACAGCAATGATTCAGAAGTTGCGCAGTTGGTTGATCCGACACAGAGATCAGACGGCCGTGTCCTACAATCGATTTGGACGTCCAGGTTTAGCATTTGTCTAAAAAATAAAACCACTTTTCCTCGGGTCAAGGCGAAGAAGAGGACGACAAACCGCCGCCGTCCAAAATCCTGGTTGCTCCGTTCAACGAGAACGCGCCCGAGTTCATTCTGTTCGGCCAATGCCATGTGCAAAAGGCAGCAGTGGTCAGTGTTTGGACCTGTTCCATTATTAAAATTCAAGCGAAAGCCATATTTTCTATACCGGTCCTAGAGCCCTGATATCTATTTAATTAGACCTTTTGAATTGCAGTACTTCGCCTCGTTCGGCATGTCGATGGTGATCCTGCTGTTTGTGTCCACCTTTTTCGAGTTCGACTGGTACCACCACCGCTATGGCGTCGACTTCAGTGCGCTGCTGGGCATGCTGCTGATGCTGGCCGTCGGGGTGCTCTCCCACTACTGGGTGATCCGGGGGGTGCAAAAGCAGAGTGCGCGCTACCTGCTCCTGTTCATCGCAGTCTACTCCGTCCTGTGCACGTTCGAGACGTTCATGTGCATGGCACTCGTGTACGGTTTCATAAAAATAAAGTCCACCGAAGACTGATTAAGTCTATTTCTATTTCCTATTCTAACCAATTCATTATTGCCAAAATTACCTCCCCTGCCCGACTCAGGTTCAAAATCCTGGAACCGGAGTCGACCATTGTGATGGCCAACGGGATCACTGTGCAGCATCCCCCGTTCGGGTGGATCCTGCTCGGTGTGCTCATTGTGCTCTCGGTCCAGGGCATCATGTTGACCACTGTGATGCGTGCTCGCCAGTACCTGTCCCAGAAGCAGCTGCACGAGATGGCCCTCAAAGTCGCGGAGAAGAGTGTAAGTCAGCCGAAAAGGGAGATTTACAAAGGCACAGACAGTTCCGTGGGAATTTTACATCCCACAAATTCGAGCTAGTTAGACGCGTCTCGTCTCAAATTGACTCCACAAAACCAAAATTGGATTTTCTCGACAAAGCTACCGTCAAAGTTTCATTCATGCTAATATATCTATTTTGGCGTCTATCAACTTGGCTGATAGGGAGAATTAAAAAACCCGTGTACAGCTTGAACTCGAGGGCACCGAGTTTAAGTAGTCCTGAATGCGGACTACCTAATTTCCATTTCCAGCGCACCGAGTTTCCGTCCATCCAAATTGTGATCGCCGGCCAGAACAGCAACGCCTCCTCATATTCGCCGCCACCGAGCAGCAACGCCAGTGTGGAGAGCAGCGCAACGGCCAATGGGGCCGCAGCTGTGAGTGGCGTCCAGCAGAATGGGCATGCGTCGGACGGGCAGCAAATCGTTTGAAATGAGAAGAAATGGCCTTTTCACATCGAAATTGAGCAGCGAAAATGACACCAATTTTTGCACACAACTACTTAACGAGATCCGTCCCAATTCGGTCCCGCACACCACAGCCGAACTGCTAGCCCCCAATTGAGGGCCCCCAGGTTGAGCGCCAGATCCAAAAGGGAGTGTGGAATAAAGTCTGCTTAAAGTCATTGTTTTTGGAAGAAAGTTTAAATGCCAAATCACCCCATGAAGATTGGCGCTCAACTGTTGGCACCAACGTGCTCAATGCCCCGCCCCAGCATAGTTCTGCTCCTTTTTTCTTCGTCAGTAATTCACCGCTACTTACACCAGTTTCAAACATTTCCCCATTGCACAATCTTGCACACACAGTTTAGCAGTTTCCACCGCTAAAAGATATAAAAATGATTTGTCTTTTCTTTCGCTCACTTTGTTTTAATCAGTTCCACAAATCAAATGGATATTGTTGTATTTGAACAATTTGCACAATTACATATGTATAATGTGCATTTTCGTTGATCATTTTGCTTTTAGCTTATACCATTGATTCACCCGACTTGAACAGATGGAGGGCATTCCCCGAGTGCCGATGGTGGCCCCCGAGATGAAGGTGCCCAGTCAGCCGTTTCCGGATGAGCTGCGCCAAAAGGTGCGCGCCTACATTGGCAGCCACTACCAGGACGAGCCGAGCAGATACGACGCGGCACTGGACGAGCTGGAGGAACTGCGCATTGTGCGTTTGTTTGCTCCGCTCACTCATGACTCCGTGTGCATTTTCCAAACAATTTAAGAGCGTGTCCCGCTGCCACACCGACGTCGAGTCCATTTGTGTGGCGAAGCGCTACTACGCGCAACTGCTGATGATGAAGAAGCGCTTCCCGATGGAAGAGCACGACACGTGCGCCGTCCCATTTGCATGGTTTGTTGTGCTCTAGAAATAATTAAATATTGAAGGGTCGAAATTGATTCGGAATTCACTTTCACCAAACGCTAACAACATGTTAGACCGTATTCGATTGAATGAGACCGAGCTCTACATTTATGTACAATTATTAGATCAGAGCTCAGAAAGTGTACACATTATTTGGTTTTAGTCAAAATCAAGAGGTCCCAATTTTCAAACAAATGTGGATAAGAGAATATGCTACATTTGATTGCTCAGAAGCATGCATTTTCAAAAAAGTCTAAGCTCAAATGTGATGCGAGTCGAGATAAACCATTAACCAACCAATTAAAAAAACATGTTTCTCCGGATTTGCTCATTTTGCGTTTAAAAGGTCCGACCGGATGCTGGACCTGATGAACCAGCTGGTCTACGAAGACGTCAACTTCGAGATGTGCTGCATCATGTTCAACATTGGCGCGGCGCATGCGCACATTGCTGCGAATGAGACGCGCACCGAAATGGATGTAATCGGCGGAGAAAACATTCATTATTCGCTTCAAATTTTTTATTTTCAGAGCATCAAGAGCGCCTTCATGCACTTCCAATGGGCCGCTTGGCCATTCCAACAGCTGCGCGACCAAATGGGCGCAGTGCGCTTCAGCACCGCGGACTTCGAGACGCCCTTCCTCACATTCTACCTGAATGTGCTTTTGGTATAATTTTTGGGGTCATTGAATTGACATTTTATAGGGGAACAAAATTGGGGTGCTTTTGGATTGTTAATTTACTGAACTTTACTTTATCCAAGTAAACTAAAAAGGCAAGCAAGTACTTCTTACAATGGTGCGTGAATATGTAGATCAAATGTAAATAAGTCGCAAAATGTGATAGAATTATGCGGGACCACAAAATATCGATTTCTGCATTTCGATCCAAACCTGTTCTCTATTGTCAATTCAGGCCCAGGCGCAGGAATGCATGCTCGAGAAGTCGATGATTGACCATCGAAAGCCGGTGGTGGTCGCCCGCGTGGCCATCCAGCTGCAGCACATCTATCGCCAATGCGAAGCGCACTTGAAGACCACGGGACTGGCAGAGATGCTCTCGTCCGGGAACTATAGAGTGCGAAAAAGAGACGGCATACTATTTATTGTGGCATCTCTCGTTCCAGGAATTGCAGCGGCTGTGCGGCGCCAAGACCCAGCTGTACGGCGCAATCGCCAACTACTACTTGGGCCAACGGGCGGAGGATGAAGAGCTGTGGGGAACACGGTACGCTCAATTCTCTATAGGCCAACACACAAACAGATACTCGAGACAAATTAAATTTAACACGTCTAGATGGTCAAGGGGTTAGACATGCCATAAGGCCATAAAGTTGTCCCCATGATGGTCATTGCGTCTGATTTTTAAATCTGCAGATTGATTTGATTATCCTAAGGAATCGATTGATGAAACATGATCGACGGTTTTTGGCTAAACATATCCCCTTTCTGATTTGACTTAAATCCGGCAAATACCTATTGTACCCCCTCCTCATTCCAGATTGGCCTATTTCGCGCAGGCACTTGAGCAAATCAACGCAGCGCTGAAGATCTGCAGGGATGAGAAGTCCAAGTCCAGTCTGCGCGAGGCAGTGCAATTCGCCTACGAAGTGATCGTCCAAAAGTGGGTCATTCAGGAAAATGGGGAGCCAATCTTCCTTTTTGCCTCTTCCAGAGAGGCGAATGCGCGCAAAGAGAACGACATTGTGTACCATGAACGCATTCCGCGTGCAGAGGAGCTGGCCAAGCACGAGGGCGTCAGCTTGGTGAAGCCGGCCGCATTCGATCCGTGCGACGCGTCGGTGGCGGGCGAAGATCTGTTCCGCGCGCTATTGCCCACCGACGTGGTGAAGGCGGTGTCCATGTACAGCGAGGAGAAGGACCGCTTCAAGCGCGAACTGCTCGACAAAGTGTGCCAAAGGGACGCCCAGCTGGAGTGAGAATTTGGATTGGGGATTTCTCTCCACCGTCGAAAATTGCAATTTTGGACGGTTAACACGAATCCGACACAGTCTTTGAAGTAAAACTCTAAAATTAGTCTAGTTTTCAAATTTCTCTTTGAACTGCTTGAATTTCAGAAGGGAGGTAAATTCGATGTTTTTCAGGAAGTTTCTGCTGTCGCTCCAGTTGGACCAGCTGGCGCTGGACCAGCCGGCCGAGGAATGCATTCGTCTGCCGGACGAGCTGTTGGCCGCCAGCGCCGCCTTCATTGCGCAGCCGGACGCGCTGCCGGATCTGCTGGACAATTTCCAAAGTGAGAAAGGGATCTGAGTTTGCTCCCAAGTCTCATTTTTTGCACAGAGCTCACTTCTTCATCGCACGAGGCGGACGTGAAACTCACAAATTTGCGCCATCGCCTCAAGGCGATCACGAACCCCTTCTTCACACAGGACCCTGGCTACCAGGCGATCGCGCGCAAACTGGACGAACTGGAGCAGCACCACGCGAAAGCCAAGTAGGCCAAAATATTTAATATTGTATCTGGGCGCCAACTCTGAGATCCAATTAAATACTGTGCATTCCAGAGAAAGCAATGCAGAGCTGCAACGCGCAATGGCCGCACACTCGGAGAACCTGAACATGCTGAGTCAACCGCTGGGCGAACTCACCCAGCGCATTTGCGGCCACTTCACCAATCCAGGTGGCGAGAGGCCCTTTGAGAGAAGACAGGATAATATGACAATACAATTTTTACAAAATAGTGTCATTATGTACCGCTTGAACTTGATGTCTTCGAGTTCAAGTTGTACAGATATTGCTCCAAAACTATCTGATGTCATTTATCAATCGATCCTTCTTTTGGTTTGAGGACGGCAAAGTAATATCATAGGTATACTGTTTGAATTTGCGCGTTTAGGAGAATCGCCGGAAGGGCAGCAGTTGCGCCGCGTCGCCGACAAGGTGGACGAGATGCGCAAGCAGCGCAGCAAGCTGGTGGACGGGCTGCGCGAGGACTTGGACCGGGACGACATCACCAAGCGGGCGCTGTCGGAGCGCGAACTGGACCCGCGTGCGCTGTTCGAGACCGAGCTGCAGAAGCACGCCAAGTCGAAGGAGCTGCTGGAGCAGAACCTGCGCGCGCAGGACACCATTCTGGGCGCGTTGACCGACGCCAATGCCAACTTCGCGGACCACCGACGCCAAATCATGGAGGCGAACGAGAAGTGAGTGCTGTTTCTGTTGTTGCAACTTCAATTGAATTTAATTATGGGGGAAATGGTCACCAAGTGCGAGCAGTATAGAGGAAGAATTTTTGGAAAATAATTTGGATTTGGATTAACTCCCAAACCACAAATGATGACATTGTAAACTTGAGAAGGGCCACATTGTCCGCTTATGAAGGATTGGAGTCCATCGACTTCAAGCAGTACAAGATTGAAAAAGAACTGCCATTAAAAAGTGAATGAATAATTTTCCCGTTTTCCGGCGTGCCCTGCAAGCCCTGACGCTGGTCACCCACCGCCTACGGCGT
>VAHH01000345.1:0-35196 GCA_013357305.1 Radopholus similis
CATGTCTGACCAGCGAGAGGGAGCAGTTCATCACTGAAGTGCTGAAGAGACCTATGCGGTAAATTTGGCGCCAAATTGTACAACCATAGTTGCAACTCAACTCCAAAAGACGAAATCATTCCTGCCCATCTCATGATTCGCGTTATTCTTTCCAGCTCCATTCCTCTTTCCCTCGGAAACCAAACCTGCGCGAGTCCACATTTAATTCATTTCTCTTTCCCTCACCCCTTACTTACAACTGCATACATACTACATATACATAGGTAAATAACTAACTCACTGTAACTGGCAAACAAAATGGAATTCACAATTGCCCCCAACATATGAGATTCTTATCATCAGAGCCAGTCGGGCGACTGGGAGACAAAAAGGCCCTGAAGGAGAGAGAGTAAGTAGTGCTCTTCCAGCCGGCGTAATCATCACTGGAAAACAACAGATGGGACGGGAAAGGGGAGTGGTGGTATTTGCAGACAGTTTAGGAAAGGGGCCAAGAAGGGTTGGGGATCGGGTGATCGGCCGTCTCTCTCTGCCTGTCTGTCTGGGTGTTGTCTGTAGTCGCATTTATGGCCACTGGAACAATAATATTGTGTTGGCCCCTTCCAAAATGATTCCCGTCGCCGTACAATAATCACATTTAATGTCGCCAATCACATCATCCAATCATCCTTATTTGGAAATTGAACCCTTTCCCAAAAATGGATTGTTTATTTTACTGATGGGACGCAATTATTCGACCAAGGAAATTTATCATGATAAAATAGAAATCATCCCGACATAGAAATTATATGGGGGGTTGTGTGAAATTGCTCAAATTAAACAAAATATTCAGGCTACCAGGCTAGGAGAGAGGAATCCGGGCAGAGAAACAACAGAGGCCGGGGCCCCGATGTTTTTGGAGATATATTTAAGCGCTTAGATCAGTTGGCTGGGCCACGGCCTCAAAACAAGATATCCGTCCGGAACAGAATGTGGGGGATGATGATGTGATGTATTTTGAACGAATGATTTGGATTGATTTAAAATATAATATTCTGGTGCGATTTGACATAATATATTATTCAGGATGCCGGTTTTGGTTTGGTCGATGCTCATTGCTAACTATTAAACAATAACAGAGAGAGAGCGGACAAACAAAACAAGAACGATAGGAGAGCGAAACAGATTTGGATTGTTGGGACCGATTATCAGCAGGCTAAGAAAACGGAAGAAACAAGCAACGAATGAACTGGGAACATGCGAAACAACAACGGAGAGGGAAGGAGAAACAAAGCCGAGACCTATCGCCTAATTCCCTTTCGCGTCCATTCGCGACGACCTCCGGATCAGCCAACGAGCGGAGTACGCACCATTATGGTCGGGTCCATCGGTTTCGCCAGTCCGCGCTCCATCAACATTTGATCAATTCGAATCGTCTGAAAATGGATGCATTGGTTGGTTTCCAGTCCACTTCCAGTAAGTACCTTCTTGTTCTCATCCAGCACGTACAATTCCACGCAGGGGATTCCGTCAGTCTTGCAGTACCCAATCAGCGAGGCCTGGATGATCTTGGAGACGCACAGCTGCTGGAACAGCTCGTTGGCCTTGTCGCTCCAGTACGTGGTGCCAGCTGAAGAATGTTGCAGAACAATTGGCTATCATCGGCTTACCAGCCGGCTGTACATGTGCCAAATAGCATTCAATTCCCTGCATTGGCAGAGTCATAAAATCAGTCCTAAAGGCAAAAGTAGAAAAGTAGCCATGCAAAATTTGACTAGGTAAAACCTGATCTGGCGCAAATCGGCGCGAGGCAGACGCGCAAACCCCCCGTAATCAACGAAGCGGACCAACATCTCGTCTTGTTCCTAAGTCGGGCTAATTAAAGTGAGAAGTGGAAAAAAACCTTACCAGATCATATGCGAGTGTAATTGCACGGAACCATCCATTGTACGCAGGAGCAGCACACAAAACGCCAACTTAACCGTAACCGGTCAGCCAGATTGAACTGTGAACGGGACGTACCATTGCACGGCTTCGGCAAGTCTGGAGCGCCTCCGGGCTGAGTGTAGACACTCAGCATGTACTGGTCCAGCAGTGAGAGGGATGAGAACGACGGGTGGGTGGGCAGCTGGACGAAGAAGTGGCCCGCATCGACGTGTGCCGAAATGTAGATCTCACAAGGAACCCCGACGGGCAGGGTGAGCTGGAAGCGAGAACTGCGTAAAACTGGGGGTGATGGGTACGCAGGCACCGCTGATGGAGAGCCGCGAAGAGAATTGTTGTTCGTCGAGGAGGTGACTGTGGGCGGTGGCGGCAGCACCGGCTTCAGGTTCAGATCGGCAAAGCGGCACGGGGGGAATCGGAGGCGGATCATGTGCAGGCACCTGATGCGCAATATTGGCTGTGTGGGGTCCTGTTCAGCAGCAGCTCACTTGTTGATGTTTTCGCGACGTCCCTCCACCGAGCAGATCTGGTGCGTCTCGTACTTGCCCGGCGTGTGGTGCGGTCGGATCAGCATTCGCACGTCGGCACGTGTGCACAGTTCCTGCAACCAGCGCTCAAAATCAGTAGCCGCCATTTTCGCCAACCTTTATGGTCTTCCCCTTGATCCCGATGATCAGCCCAACCAGCGTGTTCGGCACCTAATTTGAAAATGCGAATTTGGCAACGCATAGATTGGACAGATTGCCTCAAATTCGTAGATGGGCAGTATGTCGCCTGCCTGACCCAGCTCATTAGCCGCATCTGCGAACGGACTGTAGGATGTGAGCGGACCTGTCGCACGACCGCTGTCGGCAGAGCCCTAGGACGAAGTTTATTCGATTCTGAGCAAAGCATTTGTCAAAGTGGCACCTCGCTTTGCAAACTGTGTGTGGAGTGCGGCGACTCGGCATTCTTGTAGCCACGTGCCGATTGCATTTCGTTGAGCACCTCCACGCAGCAGGAGCAGGTGCAAATGCTGTTCACCGGGTGCTGTCTGTTGCTGCTCGCAATACTGCCCATGCTGGCCCTGCCCGCGTACACCTCTCGGTGGCTGTTGATCTGCAATGGAAGCCAACAAATCGACCGCTGTCACCCACCAATAAACAACCCATGACTATGACCTGTTGAAGCATTTCCTCGCCCTCTTTTTTGGCTGCAGACTCGTTTTCTGGGTGCTCTTGCTCAACCTCTTCGCTTTTCTGCTCTGTTTGTTTCTTCTGTTCCGTGTCGACCAATTCTGCCCAATCGAATCCGGGTTCAGAGTTGTGGCCGCGAATAAATTCCTCGATCGAGGTATCCTTAATAACGGAGAACAGCTATTATAATTAGCTTATTAGTCCCGCGAATAGAACAGAGTAGTTCAAAGGAACGAAAATGAGAGAAAAGGAAACGAGGGAAGGAAGATCGGATGCCCGTTGCCGTTGTATTAGATACGCGGCCCCTCTCAGTCGGTCACTCCCAGTTTAGTATTAGTTATTACCATCCCATTATTCCACTTCCTAGATAGACCTCTTTGCTGCGCTATTAATCCGCTCTCATCGGTCTTTGATGGAGGGGAATTTTCTGCGAATGATTAATTAAACACTTGACTTTCTATAAGTCCGAACAATGCAAAATAATGGAGTGGCAGAAGAGGAAATAAATCATAAAAGTATGGATGGAATGGCGATCTGTCAAAAATGCTCCGGAAAAAAGCGGTGAATTCGTTGTTTGATCTTTCCACTGCCGACTTTATTGGCAAGAATTAGGGGATCGACGAAAAATTAATTTTGCAGGTCAAGAAGGCAATAAAGAGAAACGATGGAGGCAAATAAAAATGGAATCCCATCACAGAGGAGGCCGGGGAAAAGGCAAAAGGTGGTGCGGAGAGATGGTGGGGAGGGAAAGGCAAACGGGGAATGAGGGGTGGGGAAGGGGGTGATTGATGGCTGGAAGGGGAGGCGAAGGCCAGACGGCAGCGCCGGACAGAAATCAGCGGCCCCAGTGGGGCCCACGACCGTGTGCTCACCTTCCCCAATCTGCTCGCTTGCCCTGCTGCCCACAGATAGTCTCGCAGACACCTTCCCCTCGTTTGCCCATTCCCTCCTCCCCCGCTGCCCTTGCCTTGTTGCCACAACTGCCTCCCCTCCCCCCATCCCCTCGCCTCCGCCCGCCATTCCCAGATAAATGCATACAATAATAAATACAATGAAATGCATTTGGCGGGATGGATGTTGGCTGGATGAGTGTTCTCAGCAGTCCTTCCTCCCTCACTCATTCAAAAGGGGACGGAAAAGATATGGAAATACATATGAATTATGATTATGAAATGGAGCTGACTTCTGCTGCTGGGAATTGTGAGAAGGTTGAATTTAACGAATGGAAGTTATCTATCGGTTTGCGCACTCAGCACTACTCACCTCGTGCTGCTCGCTCTGGACCTCCGTTTCGAAAGACTCCTCGACTGACTTGTGCTCTCCAATGCCCTTGTTTGTTCTGCTGTCCTCGTTTTGCTCCTCCACGGATTTTACGAACTAAATTTGATGACCAAACTCTCGCACAAAAATACGATCGGGAGTGTTGCGATGGGCTTTCCATAATTTTTTGAACACCTGCTCGACATGGCTCTCCGCAGTTAAAGCCTCCTCCGCCTTTATTTCCTCGATGCCCGTCTCTTTACTGTCCATCTGTTCAGCTTGTTCTTCATCATCCATTCCATCGTTTTTTACTGCTTCCATTGAATTGGTCAATTTCTGATCAGCCCCTCCCATCTTCCTTCTGAATAATTAAAAAACTCAGTTAGTGCATAATCAGACTTTTATGTATATTGGATGGAAAATGGGTAATCAAATGCGGATGTTATAACTTATATATTATGTGTTAAATATCGAAACGTAGTCAAATGATTGTCCTAAAAAGGAATGATCATGAGCAAACTTGAGGGATTTGAAATCTAATAACAATAAGTGGAATCCAGTATAGCATTAAGAGGCATCTGGCTATTTGATTTTTCTCATATTTGCTTATGATCAACAAGTGTTAATCGGTACCTTTCAGTGTTGATGTGCTCCTCTTGTTGATTTTGGATCTGTTTCGCCATACGGTTCCTTCTCTTGCTATTCCGGTACATCCAGGTGGCAACCACAGCTACGGATACTCCTCCAAGTGCTATTAACGTAACGATCCGCCGAGTTGTGGTGATGCCGCACGTGAGTGTCTGGGACTGAGCCCTGTTGAACATTAATAGCTGGCGAATGGCGGTGCCAATTGACGCTCCTGGCCAATAAATTTTATTCCCGCAGAATGCGCAAACAGCGTTATGAAGAAAGGAATATCAATTGGGCGCTTATGAATTGCTGCTTCCACTTTGCGTTAGATAGAAGTGCTTTCTCTCGCCCGAACAAATAAATGACGAAAAAGGATACATAAACGCAAATGTGGAATAAAATCCACCTAATACTTGATTCCTCGGACAAGCAGGTATATATGAATTAAAATTTAGATTAGAGGCTACCTATTACCTAATATATCTATGTATTATTATTTTTATTTTTACAAACCAGAAATCATAGGTATGGATTTCTCGTTGCCGTGGCGCCTGTTCAGTGCGCACGCATTGGGCATGATCTGATTTTTTCTATATTCTAGAGAGATCGATATCGATGCTTCGATGCAATGCAGAATGCATTTGTGTGTAGTATTATTATACGCGGTGCAACGCCACGCCATGCACCTATAGTAGGTTGTTATACTCTCGCTTCTCAGGCAGCAGCAGCAGGCAAGCCAAGCGCAAGCTTTTTACTCTCTGTTCTCTCTTCTTCTTCTTGGCAAGAGAATATATAGGTACGTGAAAAAGAATGAACGCTGAACGCAGGGAGTGCCTCGTCTAGTAGCTGCAATCCCACGATCACCTCACCTCGCCATTCCACCCTCATTCTTCAGTCTTCACTGTTGTCTGTGTCTGCTTTTAGTCAGCCGGTCCTATATAATACCTACGCCAACACCACGTTCAAATAATGCATGGCCAAAATCTCGACTGAGACTTTTGTTATGCTGGCAGCTGGCCAGGGAGGGACAAGGGAATGTGCGTGGAAACTGAAAATCAAAAGAGGGAAGGAAAGTCAAAGGTGCCGCTACGTGCCAGCTACAGCTAGCAAAAAATAAAATGAAATCGTAGACCTGCTGAAGACGAAGGAGTAACGCAACAGAGAGAGAGAGAGAGAGAGAGAAAACAAAAGAAAGAACGAAGAATGGAAGAATATAAAATCGGAGCAAAAATTCCCCGGAGATAAAGGAAGGGAAAATTTAAAAATGATTAGTTGAGTGGAATGTATTTTGGCGCTAATACATAATTTTGAAATTTTTAAAGGATAAATACCAGAAAAACCGATCTGATCAATGATCATTGTGGGACAAGTTATTACTTATTAGTTATTACTTATTACCTTACGACATGCTAAATGTCAAATTTGGCGTTTTGCTTAAAAAAGTGAAAATCTAGTATTCAAATCCCATATCTACTACTAGACAGATCTTAACAATTATTGATTATTGTGTCCTACTTATCCTTATCTTCCATCCCAAATTATTAGTAATCGCTAATCGGTTGTTGTTCACATTTATTAATATTTATTATTTAATAATCAGTAAGTATCCTCATTCCTCACAGCATTCATTTGCCAATGGTTAAGTCTCAAAAACATGGATTTTTCTCCTTTAGTCGCTATCACCATTATTCCAACTCCTTCTTGTGCTCAGGTTTTCGAAGAATCCTGTAAAAGACATTCGCACGGCTCAATATGTTCCAGATGGGATTCGACACCTGTGCGGTTGTTTTTGTGTTATATTATATTAGGTTATATCGTTTATGTATGGTCCTCTGACCTTCAGCGGCGCCTCAATGAACGGAAAAGACGTACCACCGCCCCTCTGCTCGTGTTGTAGCCCATTTGCCAAGTGTTTGTCCCTTCCTAGTGCATCGTCGTAGTCGTTTGTTTCTCTTCTGCGTCCACCCTTAAACGATCAAAGCTGAGCAAATTTAAATGACTGCACAAACCCAATGTGGACGTCGCTCGTTGCCTTGGTCATTGTACGCAACGCCAAAATTGTGAGTGTCCACCAGGAAGACACAACAAGTTAGTGGGAGCAGCGCGAAGAGAAGCAACAATGTGGGAACGGACATTATTTTGTTGTTGCAGATTTTGGCAAATGGGACGAGTGCTTAATAACGAGAGACGGAAGAAGCTTGACCGGATGGGCGGGATGAGTGAGATGGCTGAGCTGAAACGGAAGGAGGGGAGTGAAACATGTTTTGCAGTGAAACTGGAGGAAAAAGCACTAAAAGTCATGTAAGCAGATGACTGGGAGGTGGAAAGCCCTCTTGTGGCAGGAAATCCTTTGAGAAGGAAACCCACCATTCTTTTCCCAAAAAACGCTTCCAGCTCCGAGAATTGCAGCTGCAACCCATTTTCAATTAGGTCACTTTTTGTTTGCATTTTCTCTGTCCCAGAATGGCGTTTGCCTGTACACCGATTGATTGTGCCCTTTCCAAGGTTATGGGAAAAAGAGAAATGTGGGACAGGTGGAAGTTGTGGGAGTGGGAGTTAAGATTTGCATTTGTGTGGTATAGCTCCATCCACCGGTTGACGTTAGCGACAGCCAAAAAATCGCAGCAGCAAATTCAATTGAGAGCAAATCGAGGCTAACAATGTAATTGGAGTGCAAATGCAAAGATTGGGAAATTAGATTTATGGCACTGAAAGCTTAAAATGTCCAAAACTTGGCAGATACTGGCGTCATACTAAGAAGCCTTTTGGTCCATGGCTCTTGTTTCTCACATCATTGCTATCCAACATTTGTGCCATTACTTTTTTCTCTCCCCCTAATCCTCCTAAATGAGTCAGCCGACAGCGAGAATTAAAATTTTGCCAGCGGCTGTTGATGAATCCGCACAAGCGAAATAATTGAACCGAGAGATTTTCTGTTGCATCATGTATTGGCGCAAATCGTCCATGGATAAATTGTTCAAATAGTAAGAAAGCCATTAATGTGGCCACTTTTTGTCACCGTTTCTCTAGATCTCCCCATTCAATGCGGCGAAATTATCTTCTTCTCGACCCTCTCCTCGACCCCATTGTTGCCCTCTCCCCCGTCGTCATCTGTAGTCACTCGGTCTCTTCCCCCTCCCCCATCTCTCTCTCCGTCCGGCTGTTCGCCTGTAGCGGTTCCTGTCCCCGTCTCCGGTTCAATCCCGAGCAGTCCTGATGCGAGCGTTTGGAAGATGGAGTCTGAAATAAATGCACCAGTCAACCAACCAACCGGAATATGACTCACTGTCCACAACGGTCGCCACCATCGGGAACGCATTGCGCAGCTCCTGTCTGGTGTCCTGACCTAGTTGCCGGTAGCGTTGCACCAATGTTTTCACTTCCGTCTTGACGTTTGTCAACGAAATTTGGCCGGTCAGTGCGCCACGGACTTGAACAACGGACTGAAAAATAAATGTGACTAAATCAGTCGGAGTTTGGCTTGCAATTACTTCGTCAATGAATGCACGCGCAGGTGGACTAAGTTTGGCAACTGCCTGTCGAAGACTGGTAACCACTTGGACGGCCTTCTCGTAGAGAGTGCTGGACCCGTTGCGCAGATCTGCACGATTGCAATGGCAAATCCACTATTTTGATTTTGATATCAACCGTTCAACACTTCCGCCGCACTGGTGTAGCTGTCGCCCTTCGCCAGCACATTTTGCAGCACTTCTTTGTCCCTGGGCGTCAATCGGTCGTAGAACTCAGCTGCCTCGAGAGGAACAATCGCTTAAATTAAAATTTATTTGGGCATTGTTTGGCCGATTTCCGCTCACCGCGCACTTGATTAAAGTCCATTTCGGAGGGTAACTGGCGTGCAATCGTATTACCACCCAACGGCATTGAGTGAGCAGTAACGCAATAGAGCGCAACAAGCAGCAGAAGGAACAAAAAACTGTCGGAGGAGGACATCGTCCGTTCCACTCTACTAAAAGAAAAAGAGTGTGCGATTGAGCCCTTCGATAAAGATTTTTGAAGGCAAATGTGCCTGCGATTGTGGTGGTTGCCTTCCTTGCCCCTGTCGCTTCGTTTCACCCCATTCCTCATAGAGTCAGATGGCGCCAATCCGTCGTTATCTGGTTTCTCGTTCAACCTTGCACATCTGTTCCCCTCAATTAATTGGTTCCCAATCCAATTTATACGGCCGAGGCCGGGTCAAAGTTTATTCGATCCGATAGGACTAAGGGCGTCGACTAACATTGTTTGTGGCCAAATTCCTGGATCGCTTGAATGTGTTCGGCTCTCGGTTAATTTATTGTGATGGCCGGATCAAAACAGGCTAGCGCAAAAAGTTGGTTATTTATGTGGGTCAACTGATACTGATTTGATTTGTTTCTCTTCGTTCTCTCAATGTTCACTTCCTTCCTTCAGCTTCTGCTTAGGCGGCGGTGGCCTCCGGCTTCAGCAGACTCTGGGCCAACTTCTGGAACTTCTCGTCTGCAAATTGAGGAACCAATTGTGTGTCTTTATTGACTGCTCTTTACTTTGGATGACGCCGGTGATCTTGGGGAAATTGCTCTTCAAGGACTCCTTCGCCTCCTCGCTCAGTGCCTTGTACCTGTAAATCATTCAGGTATAAATGTGAACAATCACTCCCCAGTGTCGCTACTTCTCGATGATCTCGTTGGCCTGCTTGCGCAGTTCCTCCAGGTTCGGCTTCTCTCCCGGCTTCGGGCGCAGAGCCTTCACCTTCTCGATCATCGCGTTCACGAATGCCTTCGCGTCCGGGTTCAGCGCGTCGATCTTGCCCTGAAAATGCGACCTTTTCCCGTAACAGTCCAAATATTGTGTCCGACCTTGACCAGGTTGCGCAGCTCCACTGCTTTGTTGTACAGTTTCTCGCTCTTGGCCTTCAGTGCCTCAAGAGCCTGAAAATATTTGAATGAAAAGGGAAAGAAATTGGCCAAATACGCACCTGGTCCTCGGTCTGGAACTCCTCGTGGCGCCCGGCGATCTCCTTCAACACGGCCTTGTCCTCGTCGGTGAGTTCGTTGTAGAAGGTGGTGACCTCGGGTGGGACCAAGTCTTGAAAGCAAATGTGCGGGGCGTGTTTTGTCGTCGATGCAGACTTACCGCGATACTCCTCCGGAATGGAGTTCAGGTCAATGGCCGGGATAGCGCCTGACAAGGCGAGCGCGAAGAGAGGAATCAAGAAGGCGAGAAGGGAGAGAAGACGCATCGTTGCTAACTGTTGTTGTTGGTCGTCGATTGAGTCTCAAATGCGATGGATAGGCAAGTAATGCTTAGTGTGCCCTGTGGACAGAGCCTTTTTATAGAGGACGAAGGGGAGTGGCGGATGGATCCTTTGGCCGGCCCACATTCCCGGTCCACAGACACATACAATTGTTTATCGCTGGGGAATGGATGACACAAATCGGGGCAATCGCGATCAGTAGCCCCGCCTGGCTGGCTGCTGCCAGTCGGCCAGTGTGATAAATGGCCAGCGGATGGCGAAGATAGAGCCGATGGATGGGGGACGACATAAACAGATGTGGGCTCCTTGCTTGGGAACGAGGACGGAGAGAGTGGCAAATGGAAAGGCGAGATAAAAAGCTGGACACAATTATAGGATCGCTGATCTCTGCACTCTGTCCAACCACAATTGTTGAGCGATCTCAATCCGTTTTGGACTCGAAGCGGGCAAGAAGATCCATTCGCTTTGTGCAATTTGAAAGCAGTGCAGTCATCCGTCGATCTATAGATTAATCGCCACCTGCTGTGGTAATTGCCGTTTTGGCTAACCAATCGGGCCAATTGGAAAGTGATGACGATACTGGATGAAATACGAGTAAGGGGAATCAATCAAGCCGAGAACCACCAGCAAACGTGATACATTTATTTGGGACAAACGATATTCAAAGAATTGATTTCATTAAATGCATTCTGTTTAACAGTGGTGTCTGGTGTGTATAGAAAGAAAGTAGAATTTGAATTGTCGTCGTCGTCACATTACTCTACTAGTAAAGCCATGCATGCCATGTACCATTATTTCATGTCCTATATACGATTTGAGAGTATGGAGCTCTTCAGACTTCTATTTACTAGCACTTTTAGGCATGAAAGGTTGAAAGAAGATTTTGCCCAAAAAAAGACAGAGTCCAGCAGAATGCGAATTGCGAAAAATTGGCACCAACTGTCTTCTTCCAGTTGAACTGAGTTGCGCACTTTTATTCATTAAATTAAACGTGCCGAGAACTGTGATAAAAGCCAATTTCCCCGCTCTGACTTCCGCTCATTGAGGCAATATGGGCCGGTCCTTTTCCTTGCAAAAATAAGTAAACACGCATCGATTGGACCCGTCCAGGGAACCCACTTTTGCTTTGGTCTGCCGTAGTTCCACAGCCAGTGCATCAGATAGCAGAAAATGGCCAGTGGGATGGCGATGAGCACGATTGTGATGCGGCCGGTCTCCAGTGACTGCCACTCCCAGCCTGCGCCGGCGTCCTCCAATTGTTTTGTAAGTTTCGCTCAGTTTGAAAAGATGCTTCCTTTCGTAATCTTGTAGAGTTGCAAGTCCGTTATCAGTTTGCTGTGCTTTTGCAGGAATGCAGTTCGCAAAGGTTGATCCAAAGGAGCAATTAGATCTCCAAATGTTCTTGGTCTTCGTATTTGAGGTTGATTTTCTCCTTGTCCATTTTCTTCTGCATTTTTGGAAGTATCATTTTGCTGCTCCTTCTCGCTTTCTTCTTCATCCTCGCTTAGGTCAATCTCAATTTGGAATTCTTTTGTACCATGCTTCAAATTTAACAACATTTTGAAAATGATTTGGTCTAAAAAGGAATGGTAAAGTAAAAATATTCTAAGTTACATATATTATATATTAACAAATATTATAAGAACAGTTATAAAGATTTTTTAGGAATTTAAGTAAAATGAATCTGGAATGTTGAATAATTAATTATATGCGCGTTCGTGCCTTTTATCCTAGTTGGTTGGATAACAAACAAATGAATTAATGGGTCAAATAAATATTCTGTCTCTGAAAGTCCGCGCTCCGAATTCAGGTTCGCTTCTCATGTCTGCTTCATGCATCTTCGCCGGGATCTTGTCCAATGTTCTGGGGCGGAGTATACTAAAATGTAATTTATGTGTAGATATATATTTTCAATTTTGATACTGAAATGCTGTGCGATTCACATTCGCCTCCGGCTCCGAGAGAATACGCCTGAATATTGGTTGATATTTACAATATTCATGACGTGAAGCTAACCATGAGAATGTAGTCTCTGCCATTCTTCACAGGATGCACATGATTGCGTGGCGAGCGGTTTGCGTTGTGCGTCACATATTTCGCCAAAATAGTTTGCAACAATTGGGTGTTGGTATTTTGACCCACTACCCAAATTCCGACGGCACCGCATACGAGCTAAATTAAAAAATTTATTTATTTATCAATGTCAAATAAAAGAAGATTTTCTCACTGTATGAATGTTCGTTACAGGTTGAGGATGGGCTTGAAGATGGTCTAGAACATCCTGAATGGTAATATTCCCTTGCAAACTAAAATTATAGGCAGGCGACGAAGAAGAGGCAGTCGTCGTGTCCTCATCGGATGAGATGATAACATGCATTATGGAGAAACAAATTTTTTGCGACCAATTTGGTTTCTAAATTCTTAAATTAATTAATAAAGGCGGCAATTACCGCCTAGTTAAAGAATTATTTTGCCTAATGTATGAAGCATGGAACATTAAGACGCTATCGCGCTTCAAGGGCTTCGCCTCTAGATGTCGTGTGATGGCTGGGCCTCCTATCCCTCCTCTTTAATTTAGCCTAGCTTACGTCTAAGCCTAATGTGCACCAAATAGGTTATTCTTGCTTAAGCTTAGCTTACGTCAAATCCTAACGTTTTTAGCCTAAGCTTAGCATAGTTTAGCTTATGTCTAAGCCTAATGTTCTTCACCAGTAGCTAATTTAAAGCTCTCTTTCTCTTCTCGTCTTTTCCTACTTATTATTTGGCATTTTGTTTTGTGTGAAATATTTGAATGAAAAACGAAGGGATTAAATTTTGTATAGGGCAGAGATTAAGCGATTCCATTTTCTCTGATTACTGATTTTCACACTGATCTGACATCTGAATCGTGTTCAGCGCCCCCAGAAACCCCAAAAACCCCATTTTGGACATTTTTAAACAAACTGATCAGATTCTCGATTACTTGATCACCACTGATCACAAACTGATCACCGATGGGTCCAAACTGATAACAGATTCGTGCTCTCCGCCCCAGAAAACCTATGTTTGCCCATTTTCAGCTCTCTGCCCACAGTATTTGCCAGGGTTTTCCGAGGCCGCCAGCTAGGATAAAAATGGCAAAAAATTTTGTTGCACGGCCACAGCCTCGGGATCAACTCCAAACCCCCACAAACCATATATCATTCGATAGCTAACACTCTGGAGATATTTCCTAGAGAACATCACTAAGCCGGTTTCTCAGACCGTTTAAAAGTTACACAGCGAAAACCGCGCGAAAAAACGGTTTTTCGCGATTTTCAAAAAATTTTTAACCTTGACCCCTCAAAGTCGCGATGTTAAAGTTGCTTAGAATTCGATTCTGCATCGAATGGTACCCATATCTCAAAAGTCGAAAAATGCCCGTAACTCCCGAACCCGGACCCGGATCGGCTCGGTGACAATTTTTAAAAATACTACATGAAAAACTGTAAGACTGATCCGCGGGCCCCGCGGCCCTCCGGGCCACTCCCGAGGCGCCCGAGTTTTTTCCGCGCGAAACTGCTTAACGTTTTAGTACTTATATTTAAATATACTAGAAACGGATCGGGTCAGTTTGGCGCCAGATTTTTTATTTATCGAACCAAGCCATTTCAAGCAATGATCTTGGTACCATCTGATAGCTAATATTTCGGGCTATCTGAAAAAAAGATCTCGATTGATCAAGCCATTTCAAGGTTATGGCCAAAAAACTTGCCAAATTTGTCCAAAAAGAGGCCAAGTTTTTTCAAAAAATCATAGCTCAACAACGAATCAATCAGTTTGAATCAACTCTTGTGGGCATAAATAATCCACATTATTGGCTGTCGAATGAGCCCATGATCAATTGATCATTGCCTAATATTCGCTGATCACCTAAATGTGCCAAAAAAATGTTTCGTTGGCGCCAACCGGCGGCGCCAAACCAACCCCTGCCGTATAGGTAAGTTTTCAGTTCCCTCCAAAACGCAGTGGATGTGCTGCAAGTGGTTCTTGGCGAGGATGAGCAGGAAGAGGCGACCACTGAAGAGGAGAGCGACCAGTGGGACTGGAGGGAGGACACCGTCGTCACGAGGGTTTAGACCGCAGTCATGAAAAGATGTGCACTGTGCAGCACTTCTCTATAAAAGGTGGTTTTGTACGAAAATTCGAGAGGTCCCATAATCTTGACTTTATCCCAAACTTTGAAGGACCAACGCTTCAGTACGGTGACCATCTTTGGGAGGCTGTACAGCAGACTTGGAACGCGATACCGTTGGCGTCTTTGATAAAATATTCGTTGTTGTTGCCCAAACTAACCCATTTCCTTTTGACGGGATCCGGGATTTGGGAGAATGCTAGTGCCGTTTCCTAAGGACGTTCCACCTAGCTCGCTACCATTTCTGGTGAGGGGCGGCACCACTGGAACCTCTAACAACAACCGCCAAAGGCTACTTACTAACCACCACCGAGCGTCAACTTCGTTTGCGTCAAAATTCGTACACAAATGAGTTATCGGCCAAGTGATTGAATCAATCAAACTGTTAATTAGTCGATTGATTGATTTGCGCAATGCAAAATGCGAATAGAACCCATTGAAAACAAAACTAGAGAAATGGTGCGAAATGCGACGGAGTCAATTGAACTCATACATAAATATGTACCTATATGGGCAGGCTTGTTTTATTAATCCACGTTGCGTTGAGTACTGCCTGCCAACCCTTGACGGACCCAGTATTCATTATTGTTGTCGTTATCCGTCTCAATTTACGCCAATATCCACCCATTGACCTGCATAAACACTCTCCTGATGGAATGCTTGTGCTATGTTCTTGTGCCGCCCTGCTGCTCAATCTGACCTTGAACACATGCAAATTTGCATCCATCTTTCCCCCCTCCCGATTGTTGCGCTCCATTCCTTCATGATATGTACTAGTCAACATTATAAAGGCACTCATTCTCTACCTTTTCGATCAATTTGAATGCCGGATTTCAAATCCCATCTCTGCTGCTTTTCCTCAAAGCAGCGAGAGGGAGACATCTACATTTCCAAAGAAGTGAGACCTGCCAAGAAAAACAGTGCCGGAACTCGAAAACCGTCGTTGGGAGGCGGTGACGAACGCAAATCGGTGAGTCAGCTTTTGCTCATTCGATTACTTACCAATTTTGGGTTTTGACGTTTTTAGTCAGTGACAAAGTTTCATCGGTTAGACCGGTCGGCGGAATTCACTTCTCTGGAGATCGAGGACGACGACCAGGGACAGTGTGTGGGCTACGCTCGCATTCTGAAAACGCCGCAAAAGGAGCGTCGCATTCGCCTGCGGCCGGTGGACATTGACGTGGCGGAGGAACCTCAGCAGAGCAGCAACAGCGATGAGCGGAGCAGTGTCCCTGGCGAGAGCAGCACCACCGCGGATGGACAGGTAAAACGTAAAACCAGAGTATTGGTCTCAGACTCGACCAGAAAATTCCGTTCATCCATCTACAATAATTATCTAGTCGGCTCCGTTGTTCATGTGTTCTCTTTTTCCCACTCTCGGTTCTCGACCCTCCTCTTTGAGCGAACATAAATAGCCCTTGGCGCTATTCAATCGCATCCTGCAGCACTCCCCCAGTCCCAAATGCCCCCAAGAACTGGAGGGAATTCTCCGCTCAGAGAGGCACTCTTCCTGCGGATCAGAAGGGGATATTTATTCCCCAATCCAAGTGCTGGATGTGATTGCGGAATTGGAATAATGCATCTCAATCGGACCATCAATCTCGACCCTTTTTTGCGTTCCGAACCCTTCTTGTCCACCCCGTCCGCCTGTCCATTTTCGTTTTTGTGCCCTCACCCGCGTTCTCGCATCTCGCAATTTGGGTCATCAGCCCCACTTCCGCAAAGGAGGAGAGAGTTAATTCGATAACAAAAACACGCGAACAAATTGAAAAGGACGAACACAAATGCGATTTGTTGGGCGAACAATTCGGGGAAATAATTTGCCTCTTCTCGTCCCTGCCCCAAATTGGGTCCAATTCATTCCGCAATTTCGACAAAACTGTCCACAGATGATCAGTTCCATTCTCTTTTTGCCCATTTCATTCACGTCCACTTTCCCATCGAGGTCACTCCGTTCGCCAAAGGAGTGCACGGATTGGGTGTTTGGTTTGTTCTCTGTTCTGCCCCACGTCTGCCCGAATTCATTCGTTCCCATTGCCTCCTCCGCCAATTTGTTTCTTCTTCTGTTTCCAGTTCTGGCTGCCCCTTCACACCACCGCCAGCATATTTGGTGGTGGCGGTACCTCCAATCGACGACGCATCGATTTCACCCAGCACAGCCACAGCCCAACACACTTCGTCATTTGCACAAAACGGGGGAACAGAGATTGGATTGGGAAGGGGAATTGAGCGATTGCCGCGGACGGGCCCCAAACTTTGGCCAGAACGAGATCGAAAAGGGCACACAAAAGTCCCGACTTGCTCCAGAACACAAACCCTGTAAAATGAACAATTTGTGTGCGGACTTTAAGCGCCAAATCCACTCTGTCTAAAGTGGGGCTTTTGTCGGAGATCGGGTGCCCTCCTCCTCCCCGACGGTTTGCACCAATTCCAGTCGGCTCCCACCGCCAGCCCCTGCACAGCCACTCGTCAAAGGTCACTTTTTTGGGCAGCGCAAACCAACTCGCCCATCGCCGCCATTTGTTCCCTTTGGCGGCGAACACACAAACCATTGGACAAACCACACTGTTGTCTCTCTCGGTTCCCGCTGAATCACTCACTCACTCATTCATTTGTTCGGCTATTCATCGTCCGTTTGACCGATTCGATTGAACCGTCCGTTTTTCAGTCCTCCGATTCCTCGACCCAAATGATTGCGACGCTGAGTCCGCTGAAGCAGTCCAACGGACAACAGAACAACGCCCCAAATGGCAGTGCGGGAGGGAAACTGCGCATCGAGGACGTCACCGACGACCCTCGAGTGAGACTCTTTTGACGCCGCATACATAAAATGCCGTCCCCGCAGTACAAGGACGCGGACGAGGAGGCTGAGTTCGAGGAGGGCGCCCTGGTGGAGTACTGCCACTCCAAGGTGCTGAAGCCGTCCGCGGTGCTGAAGCAGCCGCCGCTGGTGGTGCGCCGTCCCTCCTCGGCGGTGCGCACCGCCAACCAGCTGGACGGCCCGATCCGCGGCGGCGCAGCGGACCCAAAGCGCCGCAATGGCACCGCCACTGCCACAACGCCCAGTGCAGCGTCGAATGGGGCAAACAGCAGAATGGGCGCGAAACCGCCGACGGAACAGCACGAGCGCAGGAACGGACGCAGCACCACGGCCAACACAACGGCGGTCAGGGGAATGGCGGCGCCGAACAGAGTGAGGAGCACAACGGGAAATGGGGAGGAAATGGAATTGACCCAGATTGGGTTGGGGAGGAGGACCCGATTGATGGAATATCGAATCCCCCGAATTGGGGAGTTGTCCTTTCGACTTACATATTGTGCTTATCGTTGGCCCAATCTGGCGCCGAAACTTTTTCCATTGTCTGGCCAGTGCAAATTTGAAATGGCGGCAAAGGGCCAAAGATTGTTGGGACGGCACACATTGTTGTTTGCGAGTGCACTCTCTGGGGGACAAATAAACGGGAACTGACTGGCGGTTTAAGCCAGGCATTTGAAAGGAATTCGGTCAATTGATGGAATTGGCTTTGACTCTGCCTTCTTTTTTGCCCTTTTGATCTCTCCCCTGGAAGTGGGGCTAATCCCGTTCCGTTCTTTCCACAGGCCCCCACCTGCGACGTCACTTTCCGCCACTTCTGGCCAAACATTCCTTTCAATGGCGGCGGATTTTCGCCGAAATTCAATTGAATTTGCTGGCCCTTTCCCGTGGAGTGCTTTCTCGCGAAATCTGCTCTCTCGCTCCGATGAATATCGCAATTTCGGCGCAAGCGGCGGCGGCGCCAGAGCCGCCGCGGCACTCGCCCGGCGGCGCCAGAAACAGCGCCTCGCCGCCGGGACACGGCTCTCTCTGGGATTTGGGCGTTGCCCTCGGCCCTCGGCCCCACTGGTCCCTCCCTGTCCCTGTCCCGTTCCTGCAGCCTCCTCCACTAATCCCTTCAACGCCACACCAAATGGCCGCCGAAACGGACCATTTGGCCCCGGCGGGGAAATTAATAGACACACACAACCCTCTCTCCTCCGCTCAGCTGGTTTTTGCGGGGCTAATATTATTGTTTTGCGAATTATCGCCGCTTCGGCCGCAATCGATGCAAAACAAAGCAACGGGAAGAAGCACAGAGGAGCAGGGAGTGAGTGTGTCAATCAAAGCGGCCGAGGGAAAGAGTGTGTGCCGCCAGTGCGTTCCCCCGTTTCCGAGTCTTTTCGCGTTTTGCATAATTTCCGGATAATTGGATTATCCACCCTGAACCGCCGCATTCGGCACACACGCGAGTGCCCGGCGGCGCAACTAATTTGGCGGAAAGCGGCCGGTGCGGGAGGCTAATAAATTTTTATTCGCACCGCATCTGCCAAATTGTGTGCGGCGGCCGTTTCCGAAAATTGCCACTGTCGCAACCGGGAGTGCCATTTTGGCGCAAATCAAAAGCAAAAACACGCAAAATACGCCACTCCAACCCCCAAATTGGGCGCCAATCCCGCCGCCGCAGCACACACGCCCAAATGATTTGGCGACGCAAGTTCCAACAGGTGCTCAAACGGAGAGGGCAATCCCAACGGGACGAATCATTGAAAGCGTCATTCGGTGGCAGTTGTCCCCGAGAGCAGCGGTTTTTGCGTTCCGCGCACTCCCATTTCCCAATTTGGACCGCCAATTTTCCTTCTCTCAGCTCGTCTCCTCTTCCGGCGGCGGCAGTCGTTGGCGATCGAGCAGCACCAGCGCCGCCAAGGGTCAGCGCTCTCCGTTCGGCACTTCGTCCGCGGACGGCGCTCGCATCCCCCAAATGGCGCACGTCATCGATGTGGAGGTGGGCCCCAAAAGTGAATGAACGAATCATCGAGTGCTGCACAGGTGGGCCAGCCCTGCTCCCGGATGGCCCAGTGCAACTGCTACGGATTCAGACCGCACCAGTGGAGGTGGGCACCACCCAACAGCACAGGGACAGGGCCCAACATTGGTCCCATCGAACTCTCGCAACAGTGGCTTTCACCGTCAAAAGCCCAAACACTCACTGCCTGTGCCTTCCATCAGCACATTCCTCCGACGTGCCCTTTCCCTTATGCGGCCCGTCAATCCATCATTCCCTTTCCTGCGCCATTTGTGTTTGCCCGGATGGGCGCGAATAATGGCTGCCATGATGCTGCGATGGGAAGGGGACTGGGGCTGTAGTGGGAGTGCCCTTTCCCTTTCCCTTTCCCTCCCTCCCTTTTCTGCCGCATTTCGGTAAATAAGTGCATCCTGTGGACAACAAACCGGCGACACTAATTCATCAACAGCGGCAGCCAATGATGGCGCCGGAAACAGCCATTCATTTATTCGGTCGTCCGTCCGTCGGTGCGCTCCATCAATCGCCCTCTGCTTCTGCTGATGACGCTGTTGTGCCAAGTGCCGGGTCCCCCGGGAGGGACTGTCCGCAACACGCCGCCAGAGAATCTGGCGCCCGATCCCAAATGCATGCCAGAAATTGAATTTGGCCCCTCCGGCGAGAGCGCAATAATTTTCCGGAAGCCCCGTTGCCCCAACGGCCTCAGTGCAATTCATCCTGTGCAGCGGCGCCATTTTTGCTCGCCGCACCCTCTTCCAGTGCCAATTTGCACACGCAGAGAGTGCCGCTGGGCGAGATTCAGGGGAAACGGGGATGGAATGGAAATGGCATTAGGGACGCGGGCAGGGCGCCATCCTGGGGCACAATCTCGCGGCGGCGGAGGCCGCTGCTGGCGCCGTCAATAGCTCAAAATGGGCACGAAATGGAGAAACGCGGGAGGATTTGGCGCGCCAAAGAGGGCGAGAAAGGCCCCGGCCAGCAATGGATTCGGCGGCGGGTGGCCGCCGCGGCAGTCCGTCGCAAGGGCAGCACTTTTGACCCGACAGCCGGACACCGAGGACCACTGCTGTTTGGGGGCTTCCGTTTCTCTCGGCCGTTATGGAGCCTCTGCTGGAAGGGACACAGTGTCTGTGCCAAAAGGGCCCCAATCTCAATTGAAACAACAAGCAACAGCCCCAATTATATTTACATAGTACTTTCGCGCCATGCCTTTGCAGACTTTCTCCAAAAAAGGCAAATGGCATTCATTCATTGGAAATACTCAGTTTTGACGCTCAAAACAATTCCCCACCCACCCCCGTCCAGTCAGTCAGAGTCAGTGCAAGCCCATTCGGCTGGCCCTTCCGATCAATCCCTTTCGCATTTCTTCTTCTTGTCCCCGGCCCCCATTTGTCGTCGCTTCTTCTTCTTCTTCTTCTGCCTATGTGCCCACTGCCCAGTTGTTCCGTCACCAACCCCCTCCCCTCCCCTCCCCCTCCATCTGTGTGTTTGATCGGCAAATATGAGTGAATCGCGTCGTTCACTTTTTGATCGCTTCAGATCAGTGTCCGCCGTTCACTTACACTTGTTGTTTTATTCCTCCCGTCCACCACCTGTTGTTCCCTCCCGTCTCCAATTGCTCAACCTCGAGAGTGCACTTCCTTGTCTCCATTTTTGAAATTCCATTCGCGCCACTTTCCGCGTGAAAAGCGCCCCCTTCTCTGGGCGGTTCCGCCGCCCCACCGCAGCAGCAACAAATGCTCCAGACGGACAGGGCCATGTAAGTTTTGGGACAATGGGGACTTTCCCCGATTCGATTTGTGCGTTAATCTCGGCCGCCGGGAATAGAAGAAAGTCAAAGGTCAGCCCGCGGATAAAACAAGTGTGTGGGCAATCCTCTGCTCGGCCAATGCCAATTGTTGCGGCGGTCCCCCCTCCGGCTGTGGTTCTCGCTTCCCAATTTTGGCGGCCCATTTTGGGGAATGCCACCGCCCAAAAGTGATTTATTATGCGTGCCTCCGCCGTCTTGGGGGATTGGGGGCCAATCCCCAACATGGCGCTCCTCCCCCACTTCCTTCCGTCCGCCATTTCCACTCCCATTCCCCCAAAAAAGCCGCCGGATGAATGAATCTCGTCGGTCCGTTGCCCATTCCCCTGACGGCCAATTCACTTTTCACTCGCCACATACATATGTATTTGTGCGAGTGAAGTGTGATGAGTGTTTGTTGTGACTTGCGAACCCTTTTCCGCCGCTTTGCCTTTGTTTTGCGGCCCTCCCTCCGCAAAAAGGGGACGAACGAATTGATTCATCGTTTCCGTTTCATTCCACTTTTGCAAAGCCAAAATCAATCGTCGGAGGGCCCCCGATTGGGCCCAGCCCTTTGGGATGGCGGAAATGCGTTCGTTGGCCGCCGGTCCGCCGCCCATCCGGTCAATTAGAATGCCATCCGCCGCATTTTGGCGGCACTCTCCTCCATCCCATTGTTGTCCCCACAATCCAAGGCGATTTTTCAATTTCCCAAAATTTCGGAATTCGCGCGTAGCCAATCGATTCAAAACGAGCAAAAGATACAATCCAAACAAACAAAACTCACTGACCCTCCTAATCTGCACGGACAATCTCTCCTTTCTCGCAAGTTTCATTTCAAAGGGCAAAACACTGACCGAAATGGAATGGAATGGAAGAAAGGGGCGGAAATTCTTAAAAACCATTTGTGTTGATAGATTTGCGTTTAATTTTTGTGGCGGTCCAAAATTGGCTGCAAAAATACCTATTAAATTTAAAGCGAATGAACTATTTATGGTATTAAGTTATTTTTTATTACTTTCCGATTTTGCAGAAAGGTGTGCGTGCACTGCAAGTGCGACCGGAGCGAGCACGAACTCGGCAACAACCAGGCAGTGAGTGTGTACGAGCGGCTCGGCATCAAACCGTCGTCCGAGATGGCCAAAGTGCTGCAGCAGCGGAAGCAGTCTGGGCAGCAGAACAACAACGCGGCGGGCGGAAACGACGTGGCGGCAATTGGCTCCGTGGGCCACGGCTACGCGTGGGTGCCCCCCGGGATCAGCAGAATCAAGGTGGGGTCTGGGATGGCTGCTCTGTCCGCCAAAACGACTGTCCAGGTGGAGGAGTACATGTCCCAGCTGCCCAACCACATGGTGCCTCGGCTGAACAGCATCGGCGAGAAGAACCGCGAGAAGCAGCTGATGATCCAGCTGCCGCGACAGGACCTCTCCATCGCCTACTGCAAGCATCTGAAGACGCCGCAGGAGCGTCGGCTCTACGAGGAGTTCGTGAACGCGCGCAACGAAGTGGCGCTGGACATCGGCTTCGTGCACACCAACGTCGCCAAGGCGATGGAGTGCCGCAAGTGCAGGGGCGTGATTGAGCGCAACGAGTTGGCTGTGGTCGCGCCGAAGTGAGTTTTCTGTTGTTGTTGTGGGGGACTATCACTGTGTTCTTCTCGCAGGCTGGGCGAGTCCACCGGATGGCATGCCGCCTGCTTCAACTGCAGCACCTGCGAGCAGCTGCTGGTCGACCTCACCTACTGCGTGCGCGACGAGAAGGTCTACTGCGAGCGCCACTTCGCCGAACTGCACAAACCGCGGTGCTCCGCATGCGACGAGGTGGGCCGAAACGGAAACGGCGGAGGGGCTATTATTGACTCTCGAGTCCCCCGACGGGTGGTGCCTTTGATTCTGATTCTAACTGAAGGCCAGCCCCGTCAATTGCCCGCACTGAGATGGAAACAAAAAACAAACAGAGCCAACCAGACCCACCACTTTTATACACCTCAATCAGTTGAGTTGCCCAGTTCCCGCATTTTGTTTCCTTCTTATCACCCCGACAGACAGCAATTGTCCGTCCACAGCAGTACTTTTTGGCCGCTCATCTCCGAAAATCTCTCCTCCGCCCATTTTGTGCGTCTTCTTCGCTCGCCGCTTGTCTTGTTTTCCGCAAAGCTCGGAACAAAGGCGACGACCGCGAGAGCAACTGCTGCCGCCCGGGCATGAGGCAATGGGCAGCCAGCACAGCGTCAATAACTCTAACGATTCACCCGCCGCCAATCGCTGGGACAAGGCGCTGCCGCGAGCATGCGATTAGTCTCCCGGGAGCCAAAAAAAGGAAAAACGCGTTAAATTGGGCGCCTTTTCTTTCGCATTTTGATCAGCCCAGCAGGAAATGGGCGGAAGAGGCCATTTGGGGGAACCCATTTGCCATTTGGACAGGACAGATCCATCCCAAATGCATGGGCTTCTCTCGAGTGCTGCTATTTCTGTCTTCTGCGTCACCATGTGCATTCCGCCGCAATTGATTGCGGACTCTCTGGCAGTCCGTCCGTCCCAGCCCAACCATAAATCAGCGCCGCCGCTTCATCTGTGTCCGCCCAGCAGATCCGTTCGTTTCGCCTCCCCTCGTCATTGATCCGTTCCCCACGGCACACATGCTCCCACCCCTCCCTCCTTCGTTCTGTCCCAGTTCCTGCTCTGTCTTTCGAACCCTCCCTCCCACACCATTGGTCCGTTTTGCGCAAACAAACCGTCGAAATGAACGGAAAACAGACGCAAAAAGGAAACAACACTTGGAGGGAACAACAGATTTGTTCCCCCGCTCACTTTGGGAGATGGACGTCCCCCGTCTCGCTTAATGAACCAATTCCCCTCTGACGCAGGAACAACCACCCCGGCACCACAAACAAACGCCCATTCTGCCCGTAATCACCCCTAATGGTCCCCGGCCGACACAGCAAATAACAAATGTGTGGCTCCCATTCCATGCGCCATTTCCGCATTCCTCATGGGCAAATCCAGCGCATTCCCATTCCCAAATCCCGGCGGTTTTTCTCGCGTGCCCACACAAATTTTGGACAAACACTCCCTCCCCCGCCGCACATTTTTATTTTCGGCACCAATTGGGCCCCGAGTCAAACAAAGCGAAGAAAAATTGGATATCGTCGGTCTGTTGGGGCGTCCGCGGGTAAAAGACATTTTCCAGCAAAATGAACGATTTTCCCCACGGGAATGCGGTCCCTGCGCCCGCCCTCCGCCGGCCAGCAGGACTTTGCTGCGGCGGCAAAATAATGGTGGAGCCCCGAGTCTAGAGACTCGCCTGCTGCCAAATTCCCAAAATGGCGCACAATTTGGCGGGAATCAATTCAAATCCAATTGGCCATTGTTCCCAAACGAACGTTGTTCCATCATCCACCGCTTGCAGTTGATTTTCGCGGGCGAATACACCAAGGCCATGAACAAGGACTGGCACTCGGACCACTTCTGCTGCTGGCAGTGCGACAGCCAGCTCACCGGGCAGCGCTACATTCTGCGCGACGACCACCCCTACTGCATAAAGTGCTACGAGGAGATATTCGCCAACGTGTGCGACGAGTGCCAGAAGCACATCGGTATCGACTCCAAGGTGGGAGGAGCTAATGGGGAAAAGGAGCAAATTGTAGGTACATGTAATTATTGCTGCTTAAGGATTTGTCGTACAAAGACAAGCACTGGCACGAAGACTGCTTCCTGTGCTCAATGTGCAAGGTGTCCCTGGTGGACAAGGTGAGGCGACAACGACCCCCGAACAAAATGCGAATTGTGTTAAGCCGTTCGGGAGCAAAAACGACCGGATTTTCTGCTCCAACTGCTACGACCAGGCATTCGCCACCAGATGCGATGGCTGCGGCGAAATATTCAAAGCGGGTAGGCACCTCAGGATGTGAAATCAAAAGGCAGTCAATTTGTTTGCAGGAATGAAGAAAATGGAGTACAAGGGCAAACAGTGGCACGACAAGTGCTTCTGCTGTGCCCAGTGCAAGTCGCCCATCGGCACTCGAAGCTTCATCCCCAAGAATGAGGAGGTCTATTGCGCAGCGTGCTACGAGGAGAAATTTGCGACGCGATGCTGCAAATGCAAAAAGGTGGGTGAAGTGAAAGGGGGCAATCTCAACCGTTTTGCTGTGCAGGTGATTAGCACGGGTGGAGTCACGTACAAAAACGAGCCTTGGCACAGAGAGTGCTTCTGCTGGTGGGAAATGATGCAAAGTCAATCCGAGGCACTTGCTCCTTTGAATTTCAGCACCAATTGCAATACGTCGCTGGCCGGTCAACGTTTCACCTCCAAGGATGAGAAGCCGTACTGTGCCGACTGCTACGGGGAATTGTTCGCCAAACGCTGCTCCGCGTGCGTGAAGCCAATCACCGGGTAGGGGATAGGGGAATAAATTGGGTTTCCCCTTTTTGAGTCCCAATTTTTCTTTGTTAGGATCGGCGGCGCCAAATTCATTTCGTTCGAAGACAGACATTGGCACAACGACTGCTTTTTGTGCGGCCAGTGCACCGTCAGTCTGGTCGGCAAGGGCTTCATCACCGACGGAGCGGACATCCTTTGCGCCGACTGCGCCAAAGCCAGACTTATGGCCGCGAACAGCTGATCCACCCCTACAGCGCTAGTTATTCCGCAACCCAATGCCCCCCCCCAATTCCCGCATTTGCGTTTGTTCCGTCTGACTTGGAAAGATGCTCTCCTGAAAGACACCGCCGAGTCATTTCAGCCCAAATTACTATATTTCGTCTTACCGGAAAAGGATGCAAAATCTTTATTTGGCTGGCATTTCCCGTGAGATCAATCTATTAACGAATAACTGAGATTTTGCCAATCACCAAATTTGATGATCGCTTAATCCGTCATTTCTAATGATAATGAATCGATTCTGATTGGATTTTGCGTGCATGCTAATTTACTTACAGAATAAATCGTATTAATGTGCGCACCTTTATTCCACAACCACTACACAAAAAATTCAAGAATATATAGCATTGGCCCATTCCGGCATTTTCGGTGCGCACAAACAAACAAAATGCTCGAAATAGTCTGAGAGCTCATTCACACCTTCGTCCTGTTCATATCGATCACTGATCTGGGAAGTTGCAATTTGAGCGTCGTCGGACCCATCAAGGTGTTGAAGCCAACATGGCTTTGGCCGCGTCGATTTTATTCGATAGTCGTTGGATGTGGACGGAATTTTCAAGGAATCCTTCGCTCTCCTTGCGTTAGTCCCTTCCTCCCGTGTACAAGTTGACAGCGTTTGTCCACGGAAATCGCACCCGTTGAGCTGTATTTTGTGCAAAGAGTGGATTTGTGTCGAATCTTTCGATGAAAGTTCAGAGAGCGCTTTCCGCTTTTGTTCAATGCGATACTTCCAAATTGCAAAATGGATTGAGCGTGGAACCCGGTAAGGAAAATGACGAAAATTGCACTGATGTTGCTGCGGACGAAAGAACCTTAAATGGTATTCAGAATGTATGCTTTTATCGTGTTTAATTCCGTGGGCCCAATCAGCAGGCCAAAACAAACACATCCCACATTTAACTTAACAATTCATTACAAAACGATAAATACCTGGATCCTTTTCTCGTTCGGGAAGCCAATTGGCAATCTGTACTCCTCGCACTTGTTAAAACAATCGATGGCACCGTTAACCCCTTCATTGCTCCCGCTTCTATTGATAATTTTTTGAAGTCGATAAGTGCAATTTCCAAAACATCAACTGCTGCAGAAACAGACTCCTTTTGTGTTTGTTGTATTTCTTTAAAAGCAAAGGTATCTTGCATCACATAAATAGAGAATGGGAAATATAAATATGTATTTGCCTTTTTTCTATCGTCAATTCAAACCTTAAAATAAAATTCAAATATTAAATTGTAATAATTAAAAATGTGAATATTTTAATAAATAATAATGTATGAGATTAGGATTAGTGGAAATGGAAGCGGATTTGAAAGAGGAATGGAAAAGGAGAGCTTTATTACGCAAAAGTTTAAAAAAGTGATGTGAAGAAACGGCTGACGATGACAACTGACAATTGCAAATGACTACCTATATAGGAGCTAAAACCTAAAAGAGCTAGGACTACGACAGATACCGACATTACGATTCCACAAGGGACAAGGCACTAGAGCTATAGAGGTTAGACCTTAGACAGGATAACAGGAAGACAAGACAGGAAGACGTATTACTTTCGTTTTAATAAATTTATCTATAATTTATTTGAATTACACAAGTCAGTTCGTCAGTTGTCAACAAGTCAACACATCAGTATTTAGCACTTAGCACTTAGCAGTACGTAGGGCTGTCCAAAACGACAAAACCACCGTATCTATCTATATCTATATGTAGCTAGTCGGAAAAAGCAAAATGCAAAACTGCTATATTAAAGCGAACAGATGACGATCAATCTTTCGAACCTAAAGAATTTCCTCTTTAAGAGGTATAATCTAAAACTCCCAATCCCAATTTCAGGGGAATGCCTGCTACGGTTAATAAACAAAAACAGCAAAAGCAAGACGAAATGGCGCCTCTAAACGGAGACGAAACCGTCGAGGAGTCGGTTGAGAGCAATTTCACTGAATCGTCGCCACCTTCGAATTTGCCCAATAACGGCAAGCAAACTACAACGGTCAAATCAAGTGATGGAAAGTTGCACCGAATTTCGCTTGAAACTAACTACATCGAGATTACATTGCTGAAGTTCGTTTGTTCGCCTCTTATATATTTCAGATGTTTCTTATTTTAGCGCAAAATCACAGCCAACACGGCACGCCAACAAAATCCCCTTGAATTTTGTGCTTAGCGTCCGCTCAAGTCGTGCGAAGTTGCGTTGCGGTCTGCCCAGACAGAATGTCCAGCCGGAAAACGACGCAACGGAGGCCGGGAACAGAGGGAATAATAAGCGGCTGCCGAATGTGCTCTATTTGTACTACACTTATCGCTGGAATGTGTACGCTTGGAGATTGCGCGAGTGTGAAATACATTTCCATTCGACAACGGAAAAGAAGCAGTGGGAGATATTGCTCCGAAGTGCAATTGCAAGTAAGTTGCCAACTTTGTTTGGCCCTCCACTTCCCCATGCAGATCAACCGCTCCGGCCTAAGCGGCTGTTGGTGTTTATCAATCCATTTGGCGGAAAGGGAAAGGCAAATGAGATTTGGTCAAAGGAGGTTTTATTTTTGAATCGTTCGTTACAAACGGAGATCTTTCGAATTTAGGTCGAACCGTTCTTCAATTTGGCGAACATCGAGGTTGAAGTGGTGAAGACGGAAAGAGCGGATCATGCATTGGAGACAGTGCGAGAGTTGGACGCCGACAAATGGCACACCTTGGATGGAATCGTTTCTGTTGGTGGCGACGGACTCTTCAATGAAGTGTTGTCTGCTGCAATAACGCGGTTTCCCTACCGCAAATGCAAAGCCTCTCACAATTGATTTAGCACACAAGACGAACACGGCATAAACTACAACAACGCGGAAGTCAGTGCACTGGTCACTCCGAGGATGCGGCTCGGCATAATTGGAGCCGGGTCGGCAAATTCCATCGTTTCTTCCGTGCACGGGATCAACGACTGTCCCACGGCCGCAATCCACATTGCCATTGGTGCGGTCGAATCACTTATTTAGGATTTAAAAATCAAATCGTTCTTCAGGAAATGAGTGTAAAGTCGATGTTTGTGCAGTTTATGAGAACGGATTATTGTCCCGTTTCTCGGCCGATGCCATCAGTTATGGATGGTAATAAAACTGGGTGTAAAATGTTCACCTTTCTACGACACACCGGACTTCAGGCTCGGGGATGTGCTCCATGACTCCGAGCGCTACCGCTGCCTCGGGCCCATTCGTTACCAGTTCTCGGCATTGCGCACCTCCATTCGCCATCCAACCTATTTCGGGCGTGTGTCGTTCGCTTTGAGCCCGACCCAACCACCGCTGAGTGCCAGCATCGACGAATCGGGATCGGGCCCGTCCAGCCCCCGAAACATTCCCCCGTGCACTGGGCCGTGCGACATCTGTTCCGGCAAGGTCCCACCTGAAGAGGCCTTCCCCTACCATTGGCAAACCGACTTCACGCACGTCATCTGTTGCGTGATTCCGTGTGTGTCTCCGTTCACTCCGTATGGACTGGCGCCATACACAGGACTTTGCGATGGCACAATGGATCTGGCATTGAGTGAGTTGCGCAGGGTTTGTTTTTTAAATGGAGTGACATTGATTTCTATTTTAGTCCCAAAAGTGTCTCGCTGTACCAACTTGCAAATTATGCTCAAAGTGGCCATGTCGGGGGCGAGATTCATCCGAAGCGAGTATCCGGATGTCAAAGTGTACCGAGTTTCGCGTTGGAAGTTTACTCCGAAGGCCATGGTGCTTGCGCCGCCCACGGAAGGGCAGGAAGTGCCATCGCCCGATGAGTCGGGTGCTTGGAATTTGGACGGCGAAATACTGCCGCAGCCGCCGGACAGGCCGCTGCACTTCAGGCAAAATACCTCATATTATTATTGCCTACTCCTCGAACGTTGTTCAATGTTCAGACTCCACCCCAGTTTGATTCGCTATTTTGGGCGGTCGGATCCGCTGGACCTGGACCATCCCGAGTACTCCAGCTGCTGTCTGTGCTGCAAGTGCGAGAAAAAGGTTTCCAACCTGGTCTACAAGATGCCAAACTAATACAAACAATTCGTTCGCCCTCTCACCGTTAGCTCGCCTTCTGGCACTGTCCTTCTTGCTGTTTCCTCCTCTCGAAGGAGTTCCGCCTCCCCTTTCTCTCCCCCCTTTTTGCCTTTCTCCTCCGCCCCCCACTCATCATGGTCCCCATCCGATTCTTGTTCCGCTCGATATTACCCTATCAACCCGTCCTTCCCCTTTTACGCTGTTAGACCGCAGAGCTCAAATCAAATTTCAGAAATCCATACATTCAAATTGGGGTCTCGTCTCATCGTTTTCCGTCTACTGCGTCAGGTTATTCACTTCCTTTGTCTGGCTTGGGTATTTCATCGCTCCCCTTTCCGATTTGCCACGTCTGCATTTAATCTGTGCGAAAGTCGTTATATATTCAGTTCCGTCTTTGTCTTTTCCAACCTGCTTCCCTTTTACACTTAAGTATTATTTGTGATGATGAGGATTTAAATTTTGCCAGATAAACACTTTCACGTTTCTTCCTTCATCATAATCGATGTTTTGAACTCATATTTTGTGCTTAATAAGTTCCTTTCACGAAAATTCAATAAACAGGAAGATTGGTTGGCATCTGATTCATGGAGGTCTGGGAGCTGTACAAGCAAGTGAGGGGGATAAGTTCGCTCCATGGTGAGTGTGTTCTGGCCAAACTTGTCGACGACGAAAATGGTTTAGCTTTAGAATGGCAGCGACAGTGCTTGGAAGACGAACGTCTGGTGGCCAAGCGGGAGAACTTCATTTTTTGGCTCCCAACTGGCGCCGGAAAGACGCTAGTAGCTGAAATAATGATGATAAGGGAGACGCTGATCCGACGCAAGAATTGTATTCTCATACTGCCTTATGTCGCCATTGTGCAGGAAAAGGTAAATAAGTGGTTTTTTAGCGGCATTTGAGAGGACTGCTTTTGAGATCACGTCGCTGGCCTCGCTCGAACGACAGTTGGGAGTCATTGTCGAGGAGTACGCAGCCTCAAAGGGGCGAATCCCGCCGATCAGACGCAGAAATGTGAACTCCATTTACGTTTGCACGATTGAGAAAGGCAATTCCCTGGTTAATTGTCTGATAGAAAAGGGAAGAGTGGACGAATTGGGAATGGTCATTGTGGATGAGGTGAGAGTGGTGACGGGCTGACGAAAAATTATTTTCTCCTCTCTCAGCTTCATATGCTTGGCGAAGCTGGCGGAAGGGGTGCCGTGTTGGAGCAGTGCCTTTGCAAACTGATGTTTCGGCCGAATGCCCGAGAGCGCGTTCAAGTGATCGGAATGTCGGCTACCCTTGGCAATGCGCAGGAACTCTGCACTTTTATGGACGGCGCGAACCTGTTCAGAACCCACTTTCGGCCGGTGAAACTGGTGGAGAGGTTCAAGTTGCAGAACAAACTGTTCGTGGCGGACGAGGAGGGCAAATGGCAGCTGGAAATGGATCTGGGCGGGGAAGCGGCCAATAAAGTAGGGGAGAGGGTGCCTCAAATTGGGCGAACTTTAATATTCTAGAACCTCTCCAAGAAGGACCCGGACGGCATTGTGCTGTTGCTCGGCAACCTGCTCAAGGGGTCTGTCCTGATCTTCTGTCCGACCAAGCAAAGCTGCGAAAATCTGTGCAAACTGCTGGCCAGCCTCTGCCCAAAGTAGCCGTCATAACCAGTGATTTGGTATATTTTTGTCAGGAACTTGCGAGAGCATCGTTCGGCCGAACGGGAGACAGTGCTTGCGCAGCTGAGGGAGGACCAGGAAGGCCAGCTCTGTCCCATTTTGAGCGCAGGCATTCGCAGTGGGGTGACCTACCACCATTCTGGACTGACCAGCGAGGAACGCATTATCATTGAGTCTGCCTACAAAGCGAGTGATTAAACGCCCAAGAACCTCAAAACAAATGATATTTGCCCAGAATGGTGTAATTTCTGTCATCTGCTGCACTTCAACTTTGGCTGCCGGTGTTAACCTCCCGGCGAGAAGGGTCCCCCTCGAATCGTTTGATTCTTCAGAAATAATATTTTCAGGTAATTTTGAGAAGTCCTTACGTTGGAAGGGAGCCACTGAAAAAATCGCAATATTTACAAATGGTCGGCCGAGCGGGGTTTGAACTCTTTTTGTTTTGCGCCGTGAAGAGTTTTTAGGAGGGCTGGCCTTGACGAGAAAGGCGACAGCATCACCATCTTGAAGCAAGGAAACGAGGCGGAGAGCGTCGGTTCTCGCGGAGTTTTATCAAACTTAAGGATTTCGAATTTAGTTCAAAAACATGCTCGAAGGCCCCATTGATCCTTGCACCAGCGGGTTGGCGGACGAACTGCAAAGGGAGCAGTTCTTTCTCGATCTGATAGTGCTGAAGGTGAACAATTCTGAAGGGCCAAATTCCCGTTTTTACATGTGCAGATCTGCTCCACTCTGGACGAGCTCTACCAAGTGCTTCGGCAGTCCCTTTTCGGCGTTCAGCACGCCGACGATGAGGCCGAACTGAAGGGCATCACAGAGAGGACGATCCATTCATTGGTGGCGAAAAATATGTGCACCCGCCCAGAAGTGGTTGAACAAGGGAATGGAATATCTTCGGGGGCAATTGCATTCTTCCGATAGGACGTGTTTTGCGCGACCAAAATTGGATCGGCGACCTTCAATGCGAGTCTGAGTCCGCAAATGGCGCTGGACATGAACAAGGACCTGGGCGACAATCTCAGCCAGGGGATTGTGCTCTCCTCGCACTTTCACCTGCTTTACAATTGCGTACCCCTGGACGTGAGCGTGAACGTGGATTGGAATGTCTTCCACAACGAGGTCGAGACTTTTGGACGTGCCATTGGGGAGGGGATGTGTTTTCTTTCTCTCGTTTCAGTATGTCACTTTGAGCAAAGAGGAGCGGCGATTGGTCCATTTATTGGGTATTCAAGTTCTTCAAATTCCATGCAGTATATCCCCTTTTCAGGATTCCCCGAGTCCCAAATTGTCCAATACCTCCTCTCACCCAACAGCCAAAACAAGGCAAATATTGTTTTCCTCTCCAATTGTACACTAGATCAGTTTGTTTTAAGAACTTCGTGAAGGCAATGCGACTCTACGTTTGTTTCATGCTCCGCCAAGTCTGGGAGCAGAAGCCCTTCTGGGTGGTTGCACGACACTTTGGGGTGCCGCGGGGCTGGCTGCAGTCGATGCTGCAGTCTGCCGTGTCCCAGTCGAGCTCAATTGTTCGCTTTTCGGAGGTGGGAATGAGGCGGAATCGAAATTACTGATTTTGTGCAATTGCAGAGAACGCCCGAACTGTGGGCGCTTTGCTACCTGCTGCCCGAAATGCTCAAGGTGCCAAATCGGCCTTTTGACTGACACCCCGACCCATCCATCCATTCAGCGTCTTTCCGAGTGCGCCCACCAAGAGTTGGTGCCCCTCCTGGGCATCGAATGCGTCAAAAGGGCCAGGGCTCGGCAGCTCTTCGACCGGGGCTACCGCACTGTTGGCTCAATTGCGAGGGCGGAACCGGAACAGTTGATGGCGGCGCTGGAAGGAAAGCTGAACAGATGGCAGGCGAAGCGGATTTGCAGCAGTGCGAAGGCCATTATCCGAGACCAGATCGCGGAAAAGCGGGAGGAACTGGAGGACCTGGGCGCCGACGAAGTTCCTCTGACCCCAGTGGCATTCAACGGATCCCATTCCGCGTCGTCCCGTCGCGCAAAAGAGAACACGCCGCCCAGTTCATTGGTCAACGGCAGCGATTGATTGATTGATTGGGAGTGACCGCTATTGATTCCACTTTTGATTTACACATATGTTATATCATTTTTGTTTCAGGGGCCCAACAGGTACTATTCATTCCATTTTTATTATTTGTGTCTCTAATTCATTTTTCGATCTCAGCGACTTTTTATGAGCTACATATATCTCATTCTTCTAAGTGCTTCCGTATTCGACCTTAATTATAATTGCTAATGAATAAATATAATGAATATATATGGAGGCTAAACAACAAAACTCCGAATTTAATTTTGTTACGCGTACAAATTGGGATCGAATTCCCTACTGGATTGCTTCACCCGTGATACAACTGCATATGCATAGCGTCCCGTTTTCTTTTTCTCTGCAGGATAATATTAGTATTCGAAATGGAGCAAAATGACGTGCAGATGGAGCCCACTCTGCGGAACATCATCGAGCAACGCAGTCTGAAATGGATCTTCGTGGGCGGGAAAGGGGGGGTGGGCAAGACAACGTGCAGGTTGGTGGTGGCACCCACTCCAGAGTCCTGGGACCGGGCGTTCAGTTGTTCGCTCGCCGTCCAGCTGGCCAGGCACCGGCGGTCGGTGCTCATCATCTCCACTGATCCGGCGCACAACATCTCGGACGCGTTCAACCAGAAGTTCTCGCGGACGCCCACCAAAGTGAAGGGATTTGACAATTTGTTCGCAATGGAGGTGGACGGAACTGGACTGGGCGAAAGCAACGGGCCGGAGGTGGGTCCGCCCGACAACAAAGGTATTTACAATGTTGACGCGATTTGACCATTCCCTCCAAATCGGCAGACGTCTTCTCGGTGGGAAAACAGTTCCTGGCCGAATTCGCAGGCGGACTCCCGGGAATCGACGAAGCGACCAGTTTCTCCCAGATGATCAAGTACAATAATTAATCGATATCTTCTCTTTCTCCCAACCAAAATTTTCAGACTCGTCCAATCGATGGACTTCGAAGTGGTTCTGTTTGACACTGCCCCGACCGGGCACACACTCCGATTGCTGCAATTCCCGAACGTGATCGAAAAGAGCCTGGGCAAATTCCTGGCACTCAAGTCGCAGTTTTTGCCAATTGTTTCTCAAGTGAGTTTGGTTGGCGGAGAAAAACAATCGGCACATTCTTTAGATCGGCCCCATGATGGGATTGGGCGACCTGTCGCTGGATTCGGCCACCGACAAGTTGGGGGTGAACAAAATGAAAATGGGCAAAATCATTATTGACCAATCTGTGCAGGACACACTCCAAGTGGTGCGCCAGATCAATGCCGAGTTCAAAAATCCGGTTTCAATCACAAATTATTTTTTGGCAGTGGTGGGTGGACCATTTATATCTGTTCCAGGACATGACAACGTTTGTGTGCGTCTGTATTGCCGAATTTCTGTCGATGTACGAGACGGAGCGCCTTGTCCAGGAACTCACCAAACAGGCGAGTGCCCTCCAATATCATCCATCTAATTGAACCCTTGGCCAGGATATTGACGTGCACAACATCGTCGTCAATCAGCTGCTCTTTCCGGACAGGAATCCGGACGGCAGTGTCAGCTGCAAAAAGTGCCAATCTCGCTTTAACATCCAGCAGAAATATCTGGAACAGGTAACCGATCCATTCTTCACTCGCAGAATTGTTGTTCAGCTCCTCCGTTTTAAGATTGCCGAGCTCTACGAGGACTTTCACATCACCAAACTGCCCCTGCTGGAGTCGGAAGTGCGTGGACCGGAAATGATCAAGGAATTCAGCGAGCGACTTGTTGTGCCTGAGGGCAGCAGATAGAAGGGATAAATGGACCAGAAATTGAGGCCTGATTGAGGCCATGG
>VAHH01000346.1:0-35141 GCA_013357305.1 Radopholus similis
TTTCTCCAATGGTTAAGCAAATAAAAAAGAAATCATACATGACAATGAGTTTTGCAACTTTTAGTGAAAAATAGTCATCTGTGCGGGATGGGGTCGGTCGGGCAAAAGGCGTACTACTAGGCTAGGCATAGGAATCTAGGCAAAGGCAAAGGCAATGGGTCTGTCTGTGAAGTGTGAAGGAAAAGAGAAAAGAGATGGATTCTGGATCTTTAGTATTCGTTTATTCTGTAGTAGTAGAGTAGTAGGTACCTAGTAGTCTACAAGTCTAGGTACATGGAGAGAGAGGACAGAGAAGGAAGGAGGTCTTTTTTTCTTGCTTCTGCATCTTAAATTCAAATCATCGCAATCTGCAGTCGTTGCTCAAACGTAAAAATAAAAACTGTAAAAAATGTCTCAAAAATTGACCTATAGGTTTTAGGCAGGGTTCGGATCTGTCCTTTTTTAAGATTTGTCCTTTTTTGGGGTCCCAAATCTTTTAATTTTTTTGTCCTTTTTTAAAAGATTTGTCCTTTTTTTGACTCAGCCCGTCCTTTTTGTCCACTCGTCATCCTCCATCTCGATTTCATTCAAACTTACCTGAGCTTTTTTATTTTTTAATTCCAATTTTTGTTTGCCTTCCAACCTTCATCCAGTATGACAAAACGAAAGTGTACTTTTAACTCTGATTTTGAATCAATTGACTGTGTGAAGCGTAGCAAGAAAGGGGATGGCTATTTCTACTGCACATAGTATTGTCAGGATGATTATTGATTACAATTTGGAATCAATGGGCAAAGCGGCCATTGCGCAGCATCAAGAAAAGACAAAGCACAAGGATGCAGTGCGCAGAAAAAGACAGAATCAAACATTGAACCAATTTATGGCGACGACTTCAACTCCAACCTCAGATGATCTCAAAGGAGCGGCGGAGCGGCTGCCGAGGACACCGGAATCGTGATTAGCACCCAAAAATAGCCCATATATGTGAAAATCAGCGAATTCTGAGGGGGGAGAGGGGTGCCAAACTCCCTAAGTACCTGGATTTAGTCTTTAGACTAAGCCTAGGCTTAGAAAGCTCAATCTCCAACAAAATCTGAACAATGAACATGTTCCCATATTTATAATTAGTAATTACCTAATATGCATTATGCACAACCGTTTTTGAGCTGCTGATGTGGATAAATATTAAATAGTTGACATTAGGACATTACATACACATACATAACGTAGGATAGGTAACAAAGACAAAGAACAAACGCATTCCTTCAATCAATATCAATATTCAAACGGAATGAAGCGTCTTCTCTCATTCATCCCTGTTCCACATTCCCAGTTTCCACCTGCTGCGTTTTTTTCTGCCGACCGATTATTTTTGCGAGGGGATTAATTTCGTACCAAATAAGTGAAAAACGTACTAAATTAGTTGAAAAACGTACCAATAGAAGGGAATAGAAGGGGGACAATATATATTTGGTACGTTTTTCAACTAATTTGGTACGGAATTAACCTTTTCCGATTATTTTTTACTATTTTCGACTAAGACACCAGAACCAGACTGATGATGCGTGTTCCACGCTTATTGATTTTGATGCTGTTGCTGCTGCTACTGATAATTCCGCTTGCCAGATTCGTCAGAGGCGCATGCGCAAATGCCATTGTTCAGACACTGCAAATAGAGGTGTGCTCGGCATCAATAGCAAGCGACGGCGAAAGGTTGCAATTGTTTGGCAATCCCAAAGAATAGGGGTCCCGATTATGACATGTCAAAGTTGGCAAACCCAGCGAGGCTTTTCACAATGTGAATTAGAGTGAAAATTGATGAAAAATCAGGGGCAATCCTAAGGAATCTGGGTCCCGGACTGGAACCAAATTTGTTCGCCTAAAATCATATCCATAGGTTTTCTTATGCGCTAAAAACGATAAAGAAATCAAAATCAAGGCGCGGAAAAGCATTTTTAGTGGGTTTCGAGATCAGCGCATGATTTTACCCTTATATACTAATTTTCACATGAAAAGTTGAATTTTTTGTTGGGACCCTTATTCTTTGGGATTGCCAATTGTTTTAAAAAATTTTTGGAAATATTAAAAATCAAAAAACACGACTTGATTAAAAATATCTATTTGTGCTGTTTCAGCAGTGTCCGCATCCAGCAAGAGGTGGAACAACAACAGCCCGATGATGGCGGAGCGTTGCTTTTATTGGCCGAAAGGTGGAGCCACCGGCACGAGTTTGTGCGCGGAAAGGGCGTTCTGGACGGGGCCAAGGCATTGCTGGAAGAGCGGAGGTGCAACAAGTTTTTAATATTTTCGGCTCAATTACACTTTAGCCGCGTCCAATCACAATTCAAATTTCCATAGGGGCATTTTGGCCACTCAAATTTATCGGTACTTTGGCGAAGGATTCGTGCATCCGACATGATTTTCAAAATTTCAGTTATTTACAATGCAACAAATACCCACACACACATTCTAGGCTTGGCTATGTTTTGGGCTTAGAGAAGGAAACGTAATTAGAGATTAGAGCCATTCATAGGCCGGCTTAGGCTTAAGATGGCTTTTTATGTTTGTCCAAACATGGGCAGACAATTGGGCACCAAATGTGAAATTTTCTTGAATGAACTTGGCTACAATTTAGGCTTAAACCTAAAGCTTAATAGGTTTAGGCTTAGGCTCATATAAGCTTCGCTTTTTGAAACTAAAATACTATTTCGCATTTGATGCCCAATTTACCGGGGAACCATCCTGAAAGCCCAAACTTCAAGTAGCCAAAAAATTTTGGGACGGCTGAAAATTTGTAGAAAGAAACGGTTTAAACTTCCGATGGCAAACTATGATTTGCAATTGAGCTCCAATTTTTCATTGCATAGACGGATTTGGGCCGACATTAACTATGTGGATGGCCGCACATCCTCTGCGCGGACAGCAGCAGATCATCGGATTTGTATTCAATTTTACATTGGTGGGCATACCCATTCTTTGGCAAAATTTCTTTGCTTCTCTCACTCACAGAACGGCACTATCGACGCTGGAATTGTTCGCTGGACTCAGTGCCAAAAGAGCACATAGTGTCCGCACCACGCAAAACGTGTTACAACACGCCGGTCTGCCCATCGCTGCAATGTAAGCAAATTTTAAATGATTAGGTTGAATGAAAAAATAGCAAAAATCCAGCAAGGAGAGATATGGCAAAAGGTTCTTTTAGGCAACAAAATTAATTTAGAAATCAGCTCATGAAGTAAAACGTGTATTGGCTACATATTAGTGACTTGAGTTGGGGTCAATTGCTCGCGGGCCCCAAAACTTTGTTCAGATTGATCTTGCCAAGATTTTGTTTGGTACCGTTGAACTCCTTGAAGGAAAAGCAGAGGTTGGAGCCTATAGTGGGGCCGCAAATGAATTGAAGAGAAAATGAAGTACATGGCACGCGAGCAATTGGCGGCGAGCAATTCCCTGGGGACTTGACGTCGTAGGCTAAGCTAAGCTTTTCTAGCCCATTCGCTGCCTAATTAAATAAATCAACAAATATTTTTTTTGCTGCAGCCTTTAACTCAAATATAATCCATCAAAAAATTTGGAATTGCCAATAGATTATCGTGCCCTCCAGCTGCCTCATTACTCTTGGCTTGGCTCAACACACAAATGCGCGGATATTCTCATCCTCAAAGGCATGCTCGGACCAACATGAACAATAAATTTTTTTATTAGCAAATATTGCGAGCGGCGTTTGTGTTGCGTTAAGTTGTGAGGTAATAGCAAACAAATATTGACGATTAAAATGCGCCCGATTGTCTCGATTCGTTTAGGCATTGGACTTCCAGTGTGGACTGTGCACAACTCGTGTAGCTGCTGATGGACGATTCACTGTCAGAGTTCAGCATCCAATTGGGTAGACGATTAAATGGTACGAACGTAAAAGATTAATTTGCTATCAAAAATGGTTTTGGAAAAGCTAGCAAATGTTTGCATGAATATTTGACGCTGAATAGCTTTGTTCAGAATGGTCAGATCGGCCTAATTTTGGTGCCATTCCATTCAGCTCTTAGAGAGACGCTTCGAATCAGCTATTTACTGCTGTCCTTGGTCTCGTCGATACGCGTAGTGAGCTATAGATTGTTTTGGTAGAAACGATTTTTTGTATCAATGAAGCGAGGGCAAGTGTCCAACAATTCAATTTCGGATTAAAGAAGCAGCAGCCGGCCAAGAGTTTAGTCGTATACGTCTTCAGCCCTTGGCGTCATTTCCTCCCGGCTCTGTGCCGCATATTCTGTGTGCAGCGCCCTTTTCGCGTTTTCGGAAATTAAACAAAGTGCCGTCTCAGCCTCTCCTGTGTGTGTGTGTGTGCCGAGACTTGCTGCGGTCGCTCACTCGTCAATCCCCCGGTCCCCCACTGCGCCTCAATCCCTCATCTTTTCGCGGCGGCGGCGCCCCACGGGAATGTTTTTGCTGTCTCAAAACTCCAAAAGTTAGTGTTTGGCACTTGGTACCACTGTGCGGATGAACATTTGCTCTCAAAGCACAAGGAAATAAGAAAATATGACGCATCGATATGCTTTATTTGGCCAATGGCATCTTATTTTTTAATTTTTATTGCCAAAACGACTACTATTTATAACTTTTAGTTGGCCTAGTTATGACCAAAAAACACGATCATGACCAATGAAAAATAATTTACGACTTATCCAACTTTTCGAGATCAGGGATTTTATAAAGTTTAAAAAAGCCCAAACAGCCACACTTGTCCAAAATGGGTCGGTCCATTGAATGTCCTTTCGACGATTCGACTCAAAAACCACCTTTTTTTGAAATTTTTCATTAAAAAATGCAAATTAATGGAATGCATTTGGTTGGCTTTTGCCATTTTGGCGAACGTCAAATCTGCGCCATTTCCTGTTATCACACATTCTTATGTGCCCCAAAGCCCGAAAACTGTTTTTAACGCATACCTATTGCGTGCAGCGTCCATTTCCTGGCTCCCCAAATTCCACTTCCTCGCCCCACCCTTTTCATCGTCATCATCATCATTCACATTTCCTTCGCTTGGGTCGGCGCGATGGACTGACAAAATATTTGGACGCGGCGGACACAAATGGGATTATGGGACGCCGGTCCACATTTCCTCCTCATTTCCATCAATTTTCCTCTCTCAGCCACCAACAACTGAAGAGAGGCAAAGGCATTTCCCGTTGTTGTGCCAAAATGCAAATTTGGTTGGCCGCGATTTTCAGCGAGCTGGCGCGAAAATGCCAAATCTTCCTCATCTCTTTCATTCGTCTCTTCACTCCCTTCTCTTCCCAGTCATCTTATATGCAAATTGGCTTCCGTCTTTCTGACCTCCAATTCATAATCATCCCATCCTAATGCAAACAAAATAGTCTTCTTTCCTTTCTCTCTCTCCTGCCCTCTCTCTCACTCTCTCTTCCCTTTTGTCTATTCTTCCTCTCTCTGTCCATCTCTTATTATTCTTACACATCCTCAAATCTTCATCCCTTCCTCCTCCCGATCCCAAACCTTGGTCTCACCTAGTTTTGTTCTCTTCCGCCTTTTTTCAACTTCTTCATCTCTTCCACATCCAGCTTTCTTTTCTCATGCTCTTTTTTCTTCCATCTCATCTCGCCCCTTATTTCTTCCCTTTCATTTTTCCTCATCCCTTCATCTATCATCTCCATCTTCCAATTTCATCTTTTCCATATCGCGTTTCATTATTGGTCATCCAACTTCTTACTCTTCCAGTCTCGTCTCTCATCTTCATCTTTATAATTCTTCTGGTTCATATCATGCATCACTTTTTATCTCATTGGCCATAATTTCTTTCCTCCTCATCATTTCTTTCGCCTCGTCTACTATGCAGCTTCTTCATTCTCCTCCATATCTCACATTGAAGTCCAATGTTCGAGCCATGTGTCAAGTGTGGAAGCAATAAATGCAAAATGGGAAATTGCCATTTGGGAAATTGGCACCGGGAATAGGAAATTGGGCGGCGGCGGCGGCAAATTGAACCGTCCAATTTATTGCCTTGGCGCCGCCCACACACGGCACCAGCAGTGCAGACCAATGCGTTTGAAAGGCGCGGACGTAATTTTTGAAGTAATCCTAAAAGTCTAAAATCTCCAAAATTGGTATTTTTGTCGTATCCATTCATTCGTTTCTAATGAATTTTTAAAAGATTTTGTTTCAAAAAATCCAAACAAAAAATACAAAATTCGAGAAAAGTGGACACTTTCTGGATTATTTGAATATTATCATTTTGCCAAAACATGATACATATCAATTGTCTCCCCAAATCTCATCATTTTTATAATTGAAAAAAATCAGGTGTCACCTGATTCCCATTGCTCATTGGTCCAATGCCGATTTATTGTTTGGCGTGCGGATATTATTATTTTCACTTTTTTCACGTTTGTACAAATTATTGGCGACCGACGACCACCACCACCGGCCAACACACCATCAGTTTTTGCGTGTTTACCCAGACAGCGGAGATTTGTTTGGCATTGGCACATTAGCTTAAAAAGGGCACAGCGCCATTTCCGTGTGGGCCAGCGCCGGTCGGCGCCCCCCGCACAATTCCCATGTGAATTCAAATGTCGGGGAGGGCCTTCCAGAGCTCGACGATAGTTTTGATTTGTCCGTTCCCGTTCCCACTCTCAGTGCTTGAAGGCACTCGCCAAAGGGAGAGGACCTCCCAAGACGGTACATGCCATTTGGATGGGGCAGGGACAACTTAACGAGCCATAACTTGAGAACTAATTGAGCTAGAAGATTAGTTCCAAAAGCAATTGGATAGAGCTTTAAATGCTCTACAAATGGCCTTTGAGATGGAATTGATTGGTTCAGTTTTGGCAAAATTATGGCCATAAAACGGAGAAAATCGCCAATTTTTAAACATTTGGCCATAACTTGGCCAATTTTTGGGCCTTTCCGAAATTGACTAGACCATTCAATAGAGCACTCTTTTGGCTTTCCAATGGCATCTGAATTAAATTTACAGCTTAAATTTTGACCAAGTTATGGCTCATCAAATCCCATTTGCCTTAACAGTGTTGTCGTCAAAAGTATCTTTTGCTCCACAAAAAAGGGACCTCCCAAGAAGAGGCACTTATTCCCCGTCTCAAGCAGAGCCTCCAGACTCTATCTCCTACTCTCCAGTCTCCACTTCTTCCCCTTCAACCTTCTGGGCTTTCGGAAAATTGGTCGGTGCAAACAAAAAATGTGCAATGGCAATGTCTGCTTTTTTGGGGCAATGGGCGCTTAAAATGTGTCTTTGGAAAATGTTTTAAAATTTTACTATAAATTTAATATTTGATTTAAAAAATTCGCAAAAGAAAATCATCTCCTCTTTTATCTATGAAAATGGCAAAACAAACGCCTCAAAATGGTCTTTCATTTTGACATCATTCTGTTGCGCCTTTTTAGGGCGGTGTTTTGAGTCGCTTTTTTGTTTTTTTTCAAATTTTAGAAATTTGCATTGTAAATGGACGATGTGGGTGCTAATCAGTCTTTGGCCTAATCCAGCGCCGCCGCCCGCCAACGCCGCCCACCGCTTAATTTATGCGCTCATTCATTTTTGCGACTCACCGGCCCCCAACGAGACATTGTTGTGGCTCTGACATTTTGCTGCAAGCGAATGATGTTTTCCTATTTTCCTGCCTGCCTCATCTCTCACATTTTTATGGTTAAACACCACTTTGAATGCAATTTTTGGCCTTTTTTGAAAAAAATTATTTTTTGGCCAAATTCGTTTAAAATAAAAAAAACAATTTTTCGCCAAAATACAATACAAAATATCGCATAATTATAATAATTAAAATATTAATATATTTTAATCAAAGTAGTCCAAAAATTGATTGTCCTTTCCCTGAAAGCCATGGCAGTTGGAACCAATCTTTGGGGCGATTTCATCCCCTTTTTGGGTCTTTTTGAGCTTTTCCGTTTTCAAAAATCTTTGAATGACAGAATGACGTTGACCAAAAAGTTGAATCGAACAAAATGACCTTTTAATTCTTTTAAGAAAAATATTCCAAAAATATCGAAATGATAATTAATTCGCCGTTTTGAGCTATTTTGGATGACCAAATGATTTTGTTTTTTTTTGTTTTTAACTATTCACTGTCGAAGGCCATTCTGACGTAAAATTATTCGCCGAGCAAAAAGAGAGGACAATTCGAGGGCAATTTGTCTTTTCCAAAAATAGCGCAAAATTGTGTGTGGCGCCCGAGCAAAATTTAAGCCAACGGAAGTGCCCGTTTAACGCAGTGTAGAGAGCTATTTAAATTTTAAAAGACTGTGCTCAGCACCAAACAGAACTTGCTTTCGAGGCAGTGAACAATGAACATTGAACCGTTGGTGCCCGCGCCGTTTCATTACAATTTTAATTTGGGCCACAAACACAACCCATGGTACTTTGATAGGGGAAATATAATACAAAAGAAGTAAGGTTAATACTTCTGGCTGAAAACTGTAAAAAAGAGCGCCATCGTAAAAATCGCGTCTTTTCGTTTTGGAAAAGAATATTCATTCATTTGCTGCCATAAGAAATAAAATGCGTGAATGATTCTATCATAAAAGCATGACTTATACCACACACTTTCTGCCTTTTTCGTTATTCCAAATCATAATCCTTTTTACTTTTCCTATTCCCCCATTTAATGTCCTTGAGAATCATTTTGAGGTTAGAGTGAGATATATAATTGAAAAGTAACCAACACATTTTAGGTATTTATTAGGTAGGCCGTGTTCCTTATAAATTATAATCCCTCTGCCCTTTGGCATTGCTCATTTGTTATTGGGTTATTATTAAATAATTCCCCGTGTGGAGAAAAAAATTTTTATTTTTGAACTTTTAATTTTTTAAAAAGAGAACGAATTTCAAGAAAGTCTAAATTACTATTTATCAATATCAATTACTTATTTCAAAAGAGCTTGTCCGAACAATTTTAAAAAGTCAAAACTCCACATTTTGTTCGAACCACCAAAATTTGGATAGAATGTTCGAAAAGTGGTCTGTTTACTCGGAATTGGATTTGAGACAAAAACAAATCCAATTACTATTTTCACTGTTTTTCAATTAAACAAGGACAATTTTATTGGGCGCGGCGCCCAATTATTTTGCATCATTTTCCCTGAACAAGGGAAGTGGGCAATTTTGTGGAATAACAAAGCGGGGGCCTGGACCCTGGACGGAAGGAACTCAGAAAATTGTCTTGGCGCGCCAAATTCGCGGAAGAACGCGACCAAGCGCCTGGAAACAAATTCCCACTCCGCCCAGAGGCGCCCTCACAGCTCACACTCCCAGCCATCAGTCATCGGAGTCCTCCAGCCTTTTAGTCTCCCTCATGCTGTGAAAACAAAAATAAAGTATTTGGTGCCGGAACCGAAAACCGGGGACCAAAAACCAGCGGATTTTCGATTAATGCACCCCTAAGGAATGGATTTTTTTTGAAAAATTTAAATGAATATTTTTCGAGTTTTTCAGTTTTGGCAAAGTACACCAACTAAGAGCCATGGCCAATTTTTGGGCTATCCAATGACTGATTATGTCTTTGGATAGAGCATACTTTGGGCTTTTGCAATTCAAATTGTTAGCCTAATTCTTAACCGAGTCCCCAGTCCCCAGACCCAGACCAACTCAGCACTTAGGTAAATAACCTCTGTTAATTGAAAAGTTTCCCTCGGCAAGTCTGAAAGACCGACCCCAAAGGCCTTTTGTCCGTTGTAGTGAGAATAGACCACAACTGTCAAAATAGCCTTACACATTTTTTGGTCCACCCCAGTTTTGGGAAAACAATGAAAATTCCAAAAATTTGATAGGGGGACAAGGAGGAGTTTCAACGTTTCAAATCGAAATTTTCAAATCTATGTTCACGTCCACCAATTTTTAAGTCGGCTAAGTTTATTGAACAAAATTGTACTTTTCAAAAATTTCATTTTCAAATTTTGCAAATAGTCCCCCTGCTTCTTCTCCAAAAATACCCTTGTAACCGAAATCTGGGTCGTAAAAATAACCACATCTGGGAGATTAATAGAGTCATTTTTTCTACTATCTATTTTGAGCCTGACACAAATACTTGCAAACTGCAATGCTTTTATTCTTAATACACGCTAATTCCATTCATAAAATTTATCTCGTTTTGCCAAAAATGGCTGCCATTAGGCGCTTTTGTGTCTAAAAATGGTCCATTTTTGTACTGAAAAAGGCAAAATTATTAAGACAAAAAGTTGACATTAAAAGCCTACTCTGAAGGCGCCGCGCCCTTTTACCCCAATTCTGCGCTATTTATTTTGCTTCCTGAATTTTTTTTGTTTGCCTTTTGGTGCGCCCAATTTTTGTGCTTTTCGCTGTTTGCACTCTTTTCTTTGACCCAGTGGGTCGCCACCGCCGCTGCCTTCTTTTCCGCCCGAGCAGTAGTAGTGGAGCAGAGATTGGAAAAATTCAAAATTGTTTGCACTTGTGCTCTTTCCCCTCCAAAAGACTAATTTCCATTCATTTCCCAAATGAACTGCTTTGTACTTGTGGCCAGTCCTATTTTTGGCCGTACGCCACGGCGCCACTATGCAATTACTGAATTACTCAATTCCCCGGGGCCCAAATGGCATTTATGGGACCAAAAGTTGGCGAGCTAAAAAATTGCTACGTTTTTGGAACAAGCTAAAAATAATGCACTAGCGAAACTGGCGAGCATTCCTTATTGTGAAGAACCAAAAATAGAATGTTTTATTTATAAGTATTAGTTGGCTGGTTGGGCTAGTCCATTCCTTTTTGTTCTTCTCAATCACTCAATTGGCTAGACGTAAACAAGGGTAGAGGATTTGCTCATCCGCTGCTGGCACTTGATTGGGGGGATCATTGAAAAAGGGCCACATAATCAGCTGACTCTGGTGGGGCGCAAAAACAATTTGCTGCAAATGCCAAGTGTTATATTTTGCTCTAAAGTTTCTCCGTTTTTAGAAAAAATATTTATTTGTGTCGCTTTTCCATTTGAGAATTCAACGTTGACTTCACATAATGACCATGACCGATTACATCCTATTGCCCATCAATGCGAGCAAAGGTAGCGTAAAATTTTGGCCAAAAATATAAATTTTGGAAAAAGTTTTTCGGATGAAAAGTCCTTTCTTTGGTCAGTAAATTTTTTGAACGCAGTAAATTTTGGAGAAAATTTTTTGGCATTTTTAAAAAAAATATTTTTTTTGTAAATTTTTTGAACGAAAAGTAGCGTAAATTTTGGAGAGAAAATTTTTTTTGGCATTTTTCAAAAAGATTTCTTTTTTAGGATCGCTCATCAATGAACTCACGCACAAGGTTGTGCCCCGTACCGAGACTGACTTTGGGAAAGAGGCACTCTGGCTGTTTGGCGGTCTGCTGCTGTGCGCCCTAATGATCATTGGATGCGCGTGCTGCTCGCTCAGGTGCGGGGCATTTTTTGGAAAATGGAGGTCCCAAGAAAATTGGGCAACAAGGCTTAAATTCGAAATGAAAAAAAACTAAAATTTGACGAATACTAAATAAAATTTTCAAACGTTTAAATCAACAGCTAGTTACAAAATTTTAAATCTCTTTTATATTTGGAATTTAAGCCTATCGTCCAACAACTTTTCTACGCTCAAAAGGGATCACTAAAAACCCCAAGAGCGGACCAGATGTTTTTAAATGTTGATTTTCTTCCCCAGATTCACTCGCCTTCAGCAGAGACGACGCCTCGCAATGGAGGACGCCGAGTGCAGTGCCGATGGGCTGCGTCCCAAGTACAGCTTCAACGGGGTCAGCGGCGGAAGCTTCGGCGGAGTTAGCATGGGCGCCGAAATTTCATGCGATGTAAGTGACTCCCGGCGATGCGAAGAAGGAGAAGAAAAGAAAAGCAGAGTAAAAGAAATAAGATGGAAGAGAAGTGGATTAGAAAACAGATTAAAAGGAAGAAGAAGGAAGAGAATTGAGGATGAGGAAAGTAGGGATAAGGGGATGAGTTAAGAGTAAAAAGAAGATCTGAAAGAAGAGAAATGAGAAAAAGGAAGGGGAGGGAATAGAAGTGAGATAAGAGTGGAAAGATTAAAACGATTGTGTAAAAGAATGAGGAAGAAGAGCTAAAGAGTAAGGAAGAAGAGAGGTGGAAGAGTAAAGAAGCGATAAGGAATAGCAGAATGAGACTGAGAAGTAGATGAATAAGACTGTGAAATAAGTAGATGAGAAGAGGAAAGAAGAAAGTACTGAGAAATGTGTAAAGTAAGGAGAGACAGGGAAGATGAATTTTAAACAGAGAAGAGGGAGTCAATGTATGAATGGCCAGACTAGAATGGACTCCGCCAGATAACCATTTTTTTGGTGATCATTTCCCTTTTTTCAGTTCGAAAACTCGGTGGACCTGACGTCCTCTTCCGCCGCTAAATAAGAAGATTCAAGCTGGTGAATAATGTGTAGATCTCTTATCCGTCCGCCCAGCACCATTATATTTTTTAATTTCTACATATTCACATTTTATTTTATTTGAAAGCATTTTTATTAAACAAACGTGAACAAGGCCTCCAATGGGGAGTTGATTCGATCGCAAACTGTTGTCCGACTCGGTGTCTCCTAAGTCGAGTTCTTTTGATGCTTGGCCGTCCGCAAATGCTTGGTCCAGTCCGACGATTTGTTAGTCGAGTATTCGCAACGAAGACACTGCAAAAATGGAAATGCTTATCCAAAAAAAATTAATTTAAAAATGATCGTACACTCCAACGTCTAATGCCGGCGTGAGTGCTGCGGTGTTGCGCGAGCGCTGATTGCTGCGAAAACGTGGACTGGCACTCTTCACACTAAAAAGAATGATTTTTGAGTGAACATTGTAGGCTCTATAGGTGGACTACGACAATTTTCGGACCAATGCTTGAGCTTAGGCTAAAGTCTAGCTTAACAGCCTAGCTTAGCTTACGACCAAGCTTAAAGCTTTGTTTAAGCTTAGTCTACGTCTAAGCCTAATGTATAGGTCCGCAAATGTAGCACCACCGGCAATGTTAAGTTTTTAAATAGATTTGGTGAACCATCATAACCACTTGTTCATGAAAACCGTTACTTGGACTGAATTTAGGCAGAAAACTTGATCCATCAGAACCAGCATACGGACTAGTTAATTATTCCATCTCAATGACCATTTTGTGGCCAACTCCACTATCCACTACATCACTATAAATTATTTTATTATTTTCTCCAATGGCTCGCCAATTTCTTTGGCAAAAACAAAACGAGCAAACTGTCAATTGGATATTTGTTCCCAGACCTTGTATGGCCGTTCGCCCGTGTGTCTCCTCTTGTGCTTGGTCAAATCGCCACCTGTGAAAATGCACCAAAAATTAGGTATACATACCCTTTCATTGAATCAATAATGTTAACCATATGGAGTTGCGTATTCGCACTGGTCACAAAAGAACTTGCACTCTTTGCGCTGTTGGCTCTTCGCCGCCACTCTTTTGAGTCTTCTGCTGTTGTTGGTTGTGCAGTGCTGCTGTTGCTCATCATTCTCTTCTTCCCCAATCTCATCTTCGTATTGCTGTTGCGGCTGTAAGTGATTGTTGTGGCTGCTGCCCATTCCCATCATTGCCTTTATTAAAAGAAAGCAAATTCATTTAAAAATTTCAAGATAACTTTCAACAAAATTTCTGTAACTTGTGGGCCATGCTTTCTATATGAGTTAGATGCCAATTCCAAGATAACGCTAAAGATCCATGACTCATGAGGCTACAAAAATGTGATGTTGATTATGGCTTAAAGCTTAAACGCTCTATTTGTGATCGATCATACGATAAGTCGTAAATCTACATAAGCGTAAAAAACTTAAATGAGGCTTTAGAATGACATGAATAGATTTCACAAAATTTTGGAACCATCATATGATCGTGGCGAATATGCCAATCGCAATCGCAACCAATTTGGATGTGGCTCTCAACCTCTCATGGGTCATGGCTCACAGGAACTCCAAAATTTAAACAAATGTAATACCCAAAAATTGGAGCTTCCCAGTGGCGGCATCACCAGATTGGATGGCCCGACTTGTCCAAATGCGGCACTAGTCGAAGAGGAAGAGGATGGGATAGTCGCATTGGACGAGATTGACTGACACTGTTGTTGCTGCTGCTGCATCAAATTTTCATTCTCCATTCGCAATTGCTCATTCGCTGAGTACAACTGCAACATAAAATTGATGATTGGGGTATAATTTATATCATAATATATGCTTAAATATTTGTTTAATAAAATTCCCTTTTATTCATACAGCTGATATGACCTAACTCCCAACAAGAGAGTTAGGAACTTTGTGCCATAGTCAAACCAGGAAGGACTTACAGACAAAATGCCGGCTATCAATTCGACTACCTAATCTATACCGGAGCTCCCTTTCCAATTTTCTCATCCATTTTTGGGTACAATATAGCCATTCTTCATTTTTGATTACGAGCATTTCAAACCTTTTGTTGCTGCTCCAGCTGTCGTTGAACAAGTGCCTGGGACGCCAAGTGAGCTTGCTCAAGACTGCGAATTTGCGCTCTGAGCTCGAAGTTGTTAGCCTATTGTTTATGCAAATTCACTTGTACCCAATACTCATTGTTATAATTCATTTGAGTTCAACCTGCAATGCAGCAATCCGCTCTTTTTCCATACAACAGCCGGAAAAGCTCTCTATGCGATTGAGTCAGATTGAAAAATTCTGACGAAAATATTACCACTAAAATGGCCTGCAAAACAATACAAAGAAAATAAAAAGGTATGTGATTTTGTGAATATGTAAATATGATCTATATAATTTTATGGTCCCCATCATGATAAAATGTTTTTATACGCAAAAAGAAGTATCTATGTGTAACCGATCATTTTGACCAATATATAGTAGTATAGGTAAGTACTAAACAGTGATTCTGGAATGAATATAAGCGACATAACTGTCACTGGTCATTGCGTCATTGGTCATATATCAGATCATCTAGTCAATGGAGACAAAGTCAATTTTGCGTCCGCCCTGCTGTTCTCGCTGATCTCGACGACGTTCACTGCTGCGTTCTCGCACTCTGTGCGCTGCACACATTGATGAAGCACGTCGATGCGACACAACTTGCTCACTAGAAAGTAAAAATTAGAATGCGAGTGGATTAATTACCAACCAAAAAGTGGTTGAAAAAGTTACCAATAAATGTTTCTTAAACCCAAATAGTACCCCACCAAGGACAGCAGTAAATAGCTGATTCGAAGCGTCTCTATAAGACTGAATGGAATGGTACCAAAATTAAGCCGATCTGACATTCTGAACAAAGTTATCCAGCGTCAAATATTGGAAGCAAATATTTGGTAGCTTTTTCAACCCACTTTTGGTTAGGATATCTTTTCCGAAATAGAATATATGAGTGCACATTCAAAGTTTCAAAGAAAATCCCTTTGATTTTTTATCCTTACACTTCTTCTTGCCGCTCGCGTCTTGAGGCCCTCTCATCTCGCCCTTCATCATCATCATTGTAATCACGTCGCGTTGGCGCCCGTGAAGTTGAAGCAGTCCTCCGATGCGAATGCGGTGACCGATCACGGCTTCTACTAAAGACGATCAAATTTAAAACGAATTTTCAGCGCTTCAACCCCGTTTGCCTGACCGTCGCTCCCGCCTTGGACTCCTGTCTCTTCCACTACTCTCGCCATCTTCACTCTCGTAGTGGTAGTCGCGACGAGTTGGTGCACGAGATGTTGAAACAGTTCGACGTCGACTTGGTTGTGGCGATGGGTCACGACTTCTAAAAATTATGTTTCATATTATTTTTAAAGTAAAATGCATGTCCAATCTAGGCATACCTAGGCCTATTCTAAGCCCAATGTATGGCCAAATGGGATAACTTAGCCTATTTAAATTCGATAAAAAAATAATTTTTAATTCTGTAAGGCCTATTTTAAGCTAAAATGTATGTCCAAGGCTGGATAGCTTTAGCCCATTTTTGTTTGATAAATTAAAAATTACTTTTAATTCAAGGCGTATTCAGTGAGTAATCACTCTCGTCAAGAATCATTTTTTAAACACTTGATTTTTTGCATATTTTTGATACCATTGTGATCCTACCTATGCTGATGGCGTCCTGGTTGACTTTTCCCTCTGTTCCAGTCTCTGCACAATGGCGAGCGGCGGCGCTCAATTGGCGAACGAGATCGCGAGGCATTGCTACGATTGTTGAAAAACAAAATGAATTTATTCGCCTTAAATATTTACTCCTACCGTGCCCGGGAGCGTGTCCTGTTGCGCCTTTTGCGTCTCTTTTTCGGATTGGACTCAGCAGACGGATTCAATTCGACCCGTGGAGAGGCAACATTGCCAGCGCTGAACCATGAAAAGAAAAAAAAATGCATTTGAGCCATGAAAATTTGGAAATGCATTTTGTAAACCAAACAGATAGATTACTAATATATTTTGAAAGGTTATGTCCTCAGACTCGAATCGGGAATTCCTGTTCTCTGTTTCTTAGCCGAAATCAGTTCCCGCATTTGCTCCAAAAAGCAACTTAGCGCCCAAAATAGAGTGCCGAAAGATTTCCATAATTGATCATTTTAAATTTATTTTTTTCCATGATTTTTTTCGCCTAAAACTTTCTTTTAGACCTTTTCTAAATTTTTTTGTGAATGTCAATTTATATGTTGTACCCGATTTTGAATATCACCCGATTCTGAACCAAACGAATTGAGTACCCAGAATCGTTCGTTCAAAATCGGGTGATATTTAAAATCGGATACAACATATAGACAGACCATTAAGAACCAAAAGTGTTTCGTGTTTGTTCGACAATTTGTGATTTTCGAGTTTTTGGTAAAATGTGTTTTTCCACCCACCTTGTTGATGATGTCGTCTCCGTCTTCGGTTGGCTTGCACCCCATTGCATTTGTTGGGCGAAATTTGGTCGGAAAGACTGCTGCTGAAGATGCGGCGGCATCTGGTTGAAAGGGTGCTGCTGTCGATGAAGTGGCGGTACCATCGAATAAAAGTTCATAAAATGTGCTCTGAGCGCATTCGACGCTGCATTGGTGGGACTAACAGCGAAAGATGGAGGCGCTCGTGGCAGCCATGTTCCCAGCCGTGGCGCAGCAACCAGTCCTGGCGGAGACACTCTCCACTGGGGCAAATTGCCGAATGGCGGGCGATACAGATTTGGCGGTGCTGCCGCCACGCTGGGCGGCAATGGAATGTGTTGAAGCTGCAGAGCTGGTGCCATCGGCAGCAATGGAATCGGCGCATTGCGAAGTGGCATTGGAGGACAAAGAAGTGGAGGCGGTGGCGGCGGGATCAGTTGCGGCGGTCGAGTTGGTGGCACCAACAACAACGGATTTGGCACATCCAGAAGCGACGGAATGGGAGGAGATTGCTGCTGTTGACTGAAAAAAGGAGGAGCATTTCAATAAATCAATGAAAAATAAAATAGAAATAATTCCATTCCGGCATGTCATCGACCTTGTTCTGCTCTCTATTTCTTTTCTGCTATCTTCTACAAGTATGAAATTGGCCATTAAATATTATTTCTATTTTAAATGAAATCGCCCGAAAAGACACATGTCAAGGTTGGCAAAAACCCCCTGAAATTGTTAGTCTTCAGAGTCATTTGAATTCGAACTGTGATCACTTAATCTAATTCTGTACCATCATCATCTGATTGGAATTGATTGATCCCGATCAACCCAACAAAATAAGCCTAAAACTTGAAAATACCGTTCCAGCTGGTCTCGTTCTTCAGCTGTTGGTGGTTGCTCCGCATTGTGTTGCGGATTCGCACGTTTGCGTTGCTCCTCTTCCGCATCCTTTTGCTTCTTTTCGCGCTCTTGCTGCTCCTCATTTTCACGCATAGCCCTTTGCATCTGCTCTGCCTCTCCGAGTTCCTGTTGCCTCTTCTTCAGCTCCTCCCTCTCAGCTCGCGCCCTCTTTCGCTTCTCACGCTCTGCCTTTTGCGCCTCTTCTTTTCGGCGTCTCTCTTCTTCATCTTCGACGCTCTCATCACTGGCAACTGTCGCGAAATAAAGTTCAGTCTGGCGTGCCACTTCTGACTGTTCCGTGGCTTCCGCCGCTTCATCTCCTGCATTAACTTCTGATTCTTCCATTTCTTCATTTTGGTGTGGCGGTTCTTCTATCGTTTCCGCTTCATATCCTCCATTCACATTTGCTTCATCCACTTCATTCGCTTGTTGCGGCTCTTCCATCGCTTCCGTTTCATCTCCTCCATTCACATTTGCTTCATCCACTTCATTCACTTGTTGCGGCTCTTCCATCGCTTCCGTTTCATCTCCTCCATTCACATTTGCTTCATCCACTTCATTCGCTTGTTGCGGCTCTTCCATCGCTTCCGTTTCATCTCCTCCGTTCACATTTGCTTCATCCACTTCATTCGCTTGTTGCGGCTCGTTCATCAATTCCTGCTTTACCACTGTCACACCATGCTCAAACCGTTTCTTTATTACTTCCTCAATGAACTGAACTTCTTCTTCATCATCATCATCTTCTCCTTCATTTTCGTACATCCGCTCTTTTGCTTTCTCTTCCTCTTCACGTTGCTCAAACTGTGGCTCTTCTGGTTCAATGATTTGTACTTCATCACCCCTTTCTTCTTCATCTTGGTTCTCTTGCATTTTCTCTTCTTCTTTGCCTTCTTCTGACTGCCCCTGCTCATAATTTTCACATTCACTTCGATTTTGCCATTCCTCGTCTACCTCTTCCTCTTCCAATTGGCCCACATGCATGCTCCCATAGGCCTCATCTTCAGCCTCCTCTTCGTTGTGTCCAACCTCAATTTGTGCGTCCTCATCGGGCCAAATGACGTCAAACGATTCCTCCGCTTCCGATGACATGATGGCACTAAAAATATTGATAAACTCAATGTTTTAAAAATTTCCGATTAACAAACTCTGCTCTTGCTGCCCGTCTCTCCGCAATCGATTGGTAATTGTCCAACAGGGCATAAATCTCTTTGAACAGTGTGCTGAAATGAACAAAAGTTGTGAAATAAAATAGTCTGAAATGCAAATCAGTGCTCACTCAGTCGACTTCTTTGGTGGCGCTTCCGCCTTTTGCTGCATTTCGGGGGTCAATTGAACGCCCATGTTCACCAGATCCTGTTTGATCGATTCGATCAGCTCCTGGGCGCGCGTCAATTTGCCCATTTGTGTCGGCTTTTCTTCATTGAGCGTCAATTTGCTCTTCAATGTCGGTTTTTCTTCACCCTTTTCTTCTTCCTCATCATCCAGCACAATCATGTCGTCGTCATCGCGGTCATCATTCTTCACAACTTCTTCGATCGCCTTTTCCCCCATCCGCTTAAAAATGGAAGAATTATTCATGTTTTTTTTCAGAAATCAAAATGCTAATTTTGAATATATGTCATTTTAGGTGCTCAGTTATTGGGTTACAGGGATTTTTGATGAGCCATAGCTAGAGATCGGTGTAGCCGAATTTACCGTATTTCGGCCGTATTACGGCTACGGAAAATTACGGCTTTTTTAGAAATTTTGTCCGCCGTAATACCGCTCCATTACGGCATGCCGTTACGGTTTTACAGGCGTATTACGGAACGGCTCCGATCTCTAGCCGTAGCTCGCCAGCAAAGGAGAGCGGGAGAGGGAATAGAGCTATAACCTGTAACTCTAACCTACAACTAGGAATGAGCAAAACGATGATTCCTATCGTTTTCGGTAATTACATAATTACGTAGTCTAGACGGAAACTAAAAGCAAGACAGTGTGGGCTAAGAACGCTGGGGCTTTCCAATTGCCAGTGGAATCTTCAAATTTCTAGCCCTAGTCTTGTCAAAGTTATGGCTCTAAATCTCTCTAGCCCAAACATTTACTTTGATCTGCAAATTTCCCATTTCTATTTTTGCCGACCTCGAGTGGAATGATGATTGTCTGGTGATTGTCCAGAATGGGGCGAACATTCTCTTGTTGCATCAATCCAAAGTCGACGTCAACAGGAAGAAGTTTCCACTAAAAAATGCAATAAAGCTTAGACATTCAAATAAGTAATTACTCACTTCAATTTCTTGTTCATGTTGTCGCAGAGCTTGCTTGCAATTGTGCTCCGCTTCCCGAAGAGAATCAATCTTCTTGATGTCCACATCACCCTGGTCACGTTGAACTAAAGAAAAATTGATAAATTGATTTTAATATTTATAAACTTTGCGAGTGGATTAATTCCCAACCAAAAATGGTTGAAAAAGCTAGCAAATATATTTCTTAAACCCAAAGTACCCCCACCAAGGATAGCAGTAAATAGCTCATTCGAAGCGTCTCTATAAGACTGAATGGAATGGTACCAAAATTAGGCCGATCTGACAATTCTGAACAAAGTTATCCAGCGTCAAATATTGAGGCAAAGATTTGGTAGCTTTTTCAACCCATTTTTGGTAGCGAATTAATCTTTTCTGATAAACTTTTATTCAAATTTTCAAATACCTGGCGCATGATAGTCTTCGGGATCGGGAGTGTAGAGCCTGCACTTGACCAGCACATCCGGATCCGCCCAACTGACTCGCCTCTTCTTCTTGGGTGGTGGACCGGTTGAGCCAGTTGAATCAGCCAGATTGATGGAGGATGCTAAACAACCAAATTTTTGTGAAATCTGTTTTATCTTAATCTATTGTAATTTGTAAACCTTCATTTGGCGGAGACTGTGAAACATGATTTGAAGAGCGCGCAGATTTTGTGTTGATGGACGCTAAACAATCGATGACATAAAATATAAATTCAACTCTTTTTTTCTCTTTATGTTTAATCAATTGTAACTTTTGTAACCTTGAGTCGGCTGCTGCTGTGGACCTTGAATTGACGATTGCGCAGGGTTGAATGCTGCAACATCAAATGGGATCTGTTTTATTCCATCGCATACCTTCAATTAGCTTTATCTGCCGCTGTGAACCATTTGGCTGTCGCGCGGTGTGCGCAATAGTGCTCTGGGACGCTAAACAATCGATTGATATATGCGCCTGTTTTTCATTTTTATTTATAACCTTGATTTGGTCGCCGCTGAGAACACTGAATTGACAGTCGCGCAAATTTTGCAGCATTGATGTTTGCTTAAATAGATCAATAATAAATTCAATTCTAGTTATATATTCAACCTTGAATGGGCTGCTGACGTGAAGCTGGATTTGGCAGCGGCCGAGCAGCTTTTGTGTTGATGGATGCTGAACAAATCGATAATTGATTGAATTTATTTTTAGTGTAGGTAATTCTTAACCTTTAACTTGCATTCGCGTAAGATTAGTATCGCCTGTGCCAGTTGAATTGGCGCTGTCGCTTTGTTCAAGGTCATCCAGAATTGCTGGAAATAAGTGTTAGCATAAAACGGCAAATTCCCAAATATACCCGAGAGTCTCGAGTGTCCCAGCTTTATCTTTGCTGCACCCATTCTTTTCGTTCCGCTTTCCACCAGATTGTCGGACACATTTGCCGCTGCTGAATAAAGAATAGAAACAGCCAAATTAAAAATGATTTTCCTATTTAATAAAATTTACCGTTTTCACTATGCTCTGCACTTGGGCTAGATAAATCGCTCGGTTCCATTGCAGCTTTGGCTTAATTAAAAGGTAAAACGTAAAATAAAGGCAACTTGTACTATAAATGATTAAAAAGACAAAACGACAGGCAATGAATAATGGATATCTTCCATGGTCTGTATTCGCATAAATTATTCTAGTATTATTCTATTCATTAATAATAGGTACATAACAATAATTAAACATAAATGGATTACAATAAACAATAACATTGACGAATTGAAAGTTTGAAAACGGTGTAATATGGGCATAGACAAATGAGAAAAAAGAAAGTGATCATCATTGATCAATGCAATGGGAATCTTTTTTGAATGATTTGAAATTTGAATGCTGACACTGGAATGTGAAGAAGGCAGGACACAAAAAATTATCATTACCCATTTCCATTTTAATAGTTCAATACTCAAAGATTTATCAAATCAAACTCGAGCAAATCTCTCTCGGGCTCTTCATCAAACTCGAGCAAATCTCTCGCGGGCTCTTCCTCCTCCTTTCTCTGTTCAACTTCTGCTGTTGGCGATGGTTCAGTGAATGAGATGTCCGCGTGAAAATCCTCTTCCCCGGGCCAATAGTCGCGCTCGCTTAGCTGACTGGAGGGGCGAAAAAAATGCATTTGCCTTTTATGCTTAGATTTGAAAATTGAAGAACCTCTGAAATTCGCTGTAACTGCTGCTGTGCCAGCTGTCCTCACTGATCGAGTCAGCGGCGCCAGCAAGTCCATCGGAAACGGCTTTGCCGAACAAAAAATTGGCATAGGCTCCGCGCATTATATACAAGCCAGATGCATGATTTGCCGCTGCTGCACTTGAACATGGAATGTCTGATTCAATGTCCAACAGTTCGGCTTCCACAACATCGCCGGTCTCCACTTCATCCGTTATCCCTGTTGAGTATCTCGAACTCGGGAACACATCCTTGTTATCCCTGTTGAGTATCTCGAACTCAGGAACAGCACCCTAAAAATAAATACCAAATAAAGGCTATCTAATCTATCATCCGTCCATTCATTTCATCAAAACCTTGTCGTCCAAGTGCACTCGCCAATAGCAACTGAACTGTCTTGGAATGCAACAGGTGACCCACAATCGGAGTGTTTTCTCGGAGAACTCTTAAATGAGATCAAGTTCATGTCATCATGCCATGATCAAATGACTATACCATTCACAGTGAACGCCTCCTTCGATATCAACACTTTGCCCATTTGCGTGTCAGCAACGAACAGGTGTGCTGGACTCTTTGCGCACTTCTTCACATTTTCAGCCGAGAACTCGCACTCCAAATAGACCTAAATAATGAAGAAAGATTGAAGATATGAAGTCTTTAAGTCTTTATGATGCGATGAACGCAAAAAAAAAGTTCGAAATTTTTTAAAATTTCTATTCAAATTAGAAAAAACCCTTTCCCTATTAGCTCTGGTGGCAGTTATTGCCTATTACCTAGTGGACGGGTGCATTGAAGAATAAACCAGAAAACAATTGACATTGCGCCATTTTAATAGGTAATACTAGCACTATTTATGCCTTTTGGTAAATTAATATCATTAAATAGCCATCTCCCAAAATTTTAATCGAAATGACATATTGTATGGGATCTCAATTCTAGCTGCAGCCAAGCCCAGATTTGGCTGATCACACCAAAAATGACCTGTAATGTCTCGTCCGCCGTCGCTCGAAAAGGCAGGTTAAACTCTTTCTCGCGGAAGTCGCCTATCGAGATGGACTTGTACTTGGGGCCTGACTCTTTCTCTACGGGCACAAGCGCTGTCCTCCAAAAGGTGCCCAACTTGAATTTTGTGTCGAATTCGTGCAGACTGTAATAAAATTTTGATAAATGACAATCAGAGAATTCCACCAAAGTGCTCACCTGATTTTGGCGTAATGCGGAAAAAGAATTGCCATTCCGTGGATTTTGTTGTACAGCAATGCGTAGTCGTCCCTTTTTCGCACGACCAGCACACTCACCCGCTGCAAAACAGTTACCAAATTAAAAAGAAACGAAAATGCTAAGCAAAAAGTGACCTTTCCCGCCTCATCTTTCGGCTTGTACATTTGCAATTGCATCGAAAAATTGTCCGCCGCTCTGCTCATTGCAATCGATTCGGTGTCGTCGTAATTTTCGTTGTCCATTGCCACGGAATGATGATTTTGAGGAGCACTGGAATGTTGAGATGAAGCAGCACTTGCCGGTGAATTCTTCGCGGACGCTAGCTGAACTTGTGGGCGAACTGACGCACGAACTGGCCCAACTTGTTGCTCTTGTTCATTCAGGTTAGCATCGAATTTGTTGTTGATCAGTATCAAGTGGGCGTTGTCGCAAGTGTCTCCCATATAATCGGGAAAGATCGAAAGCTAAACACACAAAAACATTTATAAATTACTTTAAAATGGTTAAAACTAAGATATCTTTGTACTGGTCAACCCCAAAAATATAGTTGATTGATCCAGCTAATTATCTTTTCGTTCTTATTAGATTTTACTCTACGTCTACGAATTGGAAATCAATTTTTAGGAACTCATTTGGATCAAAATGATCGGATCGGCCTAATTCTGGTATTTAAATTTTTAGTGCCCAAATAAATCTAAATTAGTGCTATTCGCCAATGGAAATCTAAATTTATAGAAATTTTTCTCAAATCGAAAAATAGGACAATGGGACGCCTAAGAGGTCATGGAACATCAGAAGAATTTCCATTTGGCCCCCAAAAAAACTGTTAGATCTGATTTTTGAAATCAAATGCCACAAACCTCGAGGGGAACTGAATGCACGCCATTCATTGACTTTCCGTGACATTTGAGCACCTAAAAAGAGTCGTTTTTAATTTTTGAAATGGCATTCTTCAAACCTTCCAAAAGCACTGGCGTTTGTCCGTTTCACTCCGTCCAATGCCAATTTCCACCAAATAGCCAGTGCTGGTGCGGTTTGAAGTTTCACTTGGCTTACAAAACTGGTGCGGATCTTGCACTAAGCCGAGGTATTGATTGGACCAGTCGTTGCCGTTCAAATGGTTCACATTTCCGCAAAGCTAAAAATGTAAAAATTGTGCAAAATCTGAATAAACGATTACAAATTTGTAAGTGTTTGTGTTTCCATACTCTCTAATATTTATGTGGAAAATTGCAAATTTGGACGTGTGGTAAATGTAAAATAGAATATGTATTTGGCTACGGCATTGGCTTCAAATAATGGGAATTTGGAAGCGAATGTTTTATTGTTGAATTGTGAACATTGAATGGGGACAAGTAAGACACTTTCTGACTTTGGAGAGAATGGCAGAAAAGAAATAGACTAAAAACAAGGTGCTAGATGGATGCTGTGCCAATTGCCAAATATTTCTATTTTACGTCGAACCCCTACTGTTTTCCAACACTGGTTTCGAACAAAAGTCGAACTTTTTCGACCGGTTCCGAACAAAAAATGAAACTCTTACAACTGATTCCGAAAAAATATTTATATTCTAAATGAATCCGAATTTTTGAAAAATTGAGCCCAAAGCCAAATAGGTATTTTTCTTTCTCTGCTAACCAGCAATTTGTCGACGCCGTTCGGTCTGACCACTCTGGTGGGGAGCACAGGCATTGTTTTGCGGCTGCTCAGCACAGTGTAGGAGCACATATCGCGCATGCGATTTTCGTGGGTTGCGCGACTGGAATGCGCCGCGCCGTCTTCTCCATCAGCCCCAATGGTCGCTCTCGACCAGACACCAATGCCAATGTGTGTGGCTTGACGCGCAATGCCAAACCGCGTCGCAATCACCGACACGCGTCCTTCCTCTTCATGCTGGAACACAATGCCCACCACGTCTTCGATCTGGAATTGCACTGGGGGATTGTAAATTTGGTGATGAAATCAGAGAGTGAATTCAAAATATGAGTTCTTGATGCGAAGCTGGCACAGATCAAAGCACTAATCAGTGATCAGTTTTTATCTGGGATGAAGCGATCAAATGTTCGAAAAAAGGAAAATATCAAAATATGTGCTTCACTGGTCCACTTTGATCCATTTTTGAACAAAATGATTCATTTTGATTAGCAGTGATCAATAATCAATTGACGAAGTGATCTGATACCAAAAATGGAACTTCTCTTATAATGGCTCCAAAAAAGCATATTTTGATGGCTTAAAGCACTCTAATCGGTTGGTCCTCAAAATTCGAGATTTCTAAAACATGCGTGGCTTCCCAGTGGCAGTTCATTTTTTGCCAAAAAATCCAATTCTTTTACCAAAAAAGTACAGTTTTTTCATTTCTGAACAAAGTTGAGTAGCATAGATATGAGGAATAAAATCATCTAATTGAAGAGGAATATGGCACTGTCTTATAAAACTGTACCTTTTTGGTAGAAAATTATGTTTTTTAGGTTTTGAAAATTTGATTTTTTTGACAAAAGAATTAGATCTTTTCGGCAAAAATATTACCTATTTCCTAATCGTAATTGTCATTGGATCTGTTTCTTAAAAATGCATTGCTAAAAACAGCTCTCTTCTAGATGATGGTGAGTGACTTGCCTTGTCTCCAACATGGACTGGACCATTCCAATTTTTCGGGCGCTCATATTTGCTGCCAGTCATTTGGCTCATTTGAAGTTCCTCCTTCCACGGCAGCGGTCCATTACGGCCTTTGAAAAAGCGCGCAAAGTATTTCTCCACTTGCGCGTCAACAATCTCCGGCAAATTGTGCAGCTTCGACCAGCCACCATTGCTGTCCTCTTTGGCGAACGCGAGCCATTTGCTGAATGTGCCGTGCTCGCTGAACAGTGCCATCACCTGTAAAATAAGTTCAATAAATGGCGAAATCCTTTCCATTTCCAACTTCTAAATTCTAATCTCATCTCCCTTTCCTTTCTTCGTACTTTTCCCATTTTTCGTCCTCTCGTCTCTTCTTATTTTCTTTCTCCTCATCCTCCCAACCTCAAAACTCAAAACGCGACTCCAGGCTCCAGGTCACGAGCATGCTATGAACACCATTAGATCACTTGATTGATCAGCCTTTGATTTTAGAATTCGAAAAGTTTTGAACTTGGCCTTTTCGAGGACTCATTAAAGGTACCTTTGACCTCCCGTGTGTTTTGAGCACAACTTTTCCAAAAAGATAGACGTCTAATTTTTTATCATAGATCCCCCTATTCAGTGTTAAAGTGACATCACTTTTTGCTAAAGTGACAGTGACATTTGGGAAATCGATGTCACCAAAGTCACGTCACAGTCATAATTGGAAAATGGGGTGTGAAAGTGTGATCACAGTGACACGTCACTTCAACACTGCCACTACTCATGCCTCTGCTCCGGTCCAAATTTGGGCTCTTAATTAGAATTCGAAAAGTTTTGAACAATTCTCTCACTTAGTTCTAGGATTCGAGATCTATTAGATATTTATCCCTAATCTCTGAGACCATCTGAGATCTTCTGATCCATCAAATCACTTAATTTGATTGACTTTATATTCGTTGAACTTTCTTAGTCTGATCAAAACTAATATTTCTTTGGTTCTGATTCGATCACTCAGACAAACTGATGAATTGATCGCGATCGCATTTCGATCATTTCCCCGACGATTTTTGCCATAACTTGCCTTACTTGTCTGCTGGTCCTTCGCTTTTTGCACCAACTCTGCATCCGGCGGACAGTTCACTCTACCCAGAAAATTGTCAATGCCGTGCAACTGTTCCGTACTGCCTTGCTCGTAACGCGACAGTTCAGCGCAAATCTATATAAATTAAAAAATTGGTCTTTTAGCTTGAAACCATTTTTTGTGGATTTACCGCGATTTCGTCGTCGAACAACACCACAATTCGATGGCTCAGTTGGGTCGGCATTGAAACGTGGTAGGCGGTGTATTTGCACGTGACTCCCTGGAGCAGCGACTGGTCCTCAAAGGCGCGATAGTTCACCCAGCTGCTCAGCTGCCAGCAGCGCCTGCGCCTCTCCAGCTCATGCTGCACACGCACCAAGCCATGTTTGGGCCCCCAGATCACGGAATAGTCGCTCGTCACGCGCACAGTCAAGCCCAAGAAGCATTCGTCTTCCACTGCTGAATGGGGCTGCACCAAGCACTTCTCGGCCAGTGGTTCTTCTGTGAAACAAAAATTACACTTTTTTGATTCATTTTCATTTAATCCCACTGCTATAAAAATAATCAAATACATTTCTTCGGCTAGCTAGATCAGACAAAGAATATGCTGATCTCATTTTCTCATCTGATCATAAGTCATGATAGTTGCACATACATTTTTAAAGGAAGTTGAATGTTAGGATCTTATATATGTTGATCCCCAATGAAAAATAGTTAGAAGAAGACTTCCCAAATACAATGGATTAAGTGACTTTCGAACAGGTGTTAGCTTAAAGACAAAGCATTGGTTCGGTCAAGCAAAAATAGTAAGCGGGTTCGATCCTCGCTCGCCCCAAAGACAAGAACTCGAATCTATGGCACTCAAATTGGGGCTATCCGGACATGCTAATACGGAACATTAAATAATAGATTGGAACAATAAAATTTGATCAACAAAGAACTGATAATGATTAGATATCAGAATTAGATCTAAAAATCCAGCTCCAGGCCAATCTGATCAATCAATTTAGAATTTAGTCATTTTCTATGGGCCTACTACGATTGAGCGTTGTGTTCTTGTTTAATTATATTTGCACTCATTAAAATTGCAGTTTTACCTTCGTTTTCCACTTCCGCTGCTCCCCGCTCATTTGAAGCAGCTGCCAAATGTTCAGCGCCAGTTCTGGCTTCCGTTGGTGCAACAAACTGTTCTGGGAATGAGCAATTGCCAAGCAGTTCTTCAATTGCGGCATTGTTCGTTTTCATCATTGAGGTTGAGCAAATGTACCAGATGGTTTCGACTTGTCGTGACAGATCGGCGTAATGAGTGGGGAATCTGGAAAACAGGAAAAAGCTTAAAATAAAAGATACGCCCATACATGCGATATAAGAAATTTTGAAACACAACTCTGGAAGAAATGAAACTCATAAAATATTGTTTTTATGTTAATTGTAGCTTGATTTGTTCTCTATCGATTGGCAATACTCTGTTTTTGACGAGCTCAATGTGTTACCAAATTATGGCCAAAAGTCTGAGAAAGCGTCCCTTTGCAAGTTGTTTGGCCCATAACTTGACCATAAGTGAGTGAATCATTCGAAAAGCACCATTTTTAGTTTTTTTTGGTTATTCAAAGCTAAATTTGATAGCATATTAATATCAATTCGTTTGCTCCTCTCCTTCCAAAGTTATAAATTTTTTGCCATCCTAACTTCCGAAACCGAACCTTGTGATGTACGCCTCGTAGATAGCGCCCTCTTCTGGGTTCAAATCGCTGAATGAGGCGACCAGGCCGAAACGAGAGATGGCTATGCCCTTCACGCAAACAGGACTCTAAAGCGGAAAATGATAAATAAAAATGTGATATTATCCCTCCCCTTATTCAAATGTTTAAATTTGCTTAATGATTCCACATGGATGATATTGGGATGATGAAAACACGAATTTGGCATCGGTTTGGTAAAATTCCGGCCTTTTACTGTTTGAACTCGGTGACCCAAGATCAATGAGTGCAGTCAACCAAAATCATCCATATTCAATCAAAGTCAATGGTAAATTCTCAAAATTGTTATTTTTGCCTTACCCCATTCATGATCTGCTGCTTTTTCTGCATCCCTTCCAGAAGTGGACTGTTGCGTCTCGCAAAGATCACATTCGCCTTGAGCTTCCAACTGAAAATTCTAAGATTATCAACTGTCTGATGTCCCCAAACGTTTCACATTAAGCCATTTTGTCGAGTCATAACTCGCGAAAGAATGAAGATGACAAATGTGTATAAGTTTATTTTTTAATTAGTAAGCTCAAGTATTTCTTTATTCAATGGCCTATTGAGTTTTGGGGCATCCAAATTTTTGCCAAATTGGTACTCAAAGTTTTTTGGGTTTTCATTCCAACCTCAGTGCTGCTCCTCCCGACAGCACCTCGAAATGGCGAGGTTGTGTGGAGCGTTTTCGCAGATTCGTCGAAATCTGGGCGCTGCTCCCGTCACCCGTCTGCGCAAATTCGACCTCTTCGCCCGGCTGAAGCATAATTTTAATAAAACATAAATATTTCAGCCAGCAGGTTGAGCAAAGTTATTAGTTATTACTTTTTTGAAATTTTGAAATGAACCAAAATGGGAGAACAAAATCAGTTTGTGACGAAAAAACGGATTAGACACGTCAGACTGTCTATCGAGAATTGTATTTTCAGCTAATTTGTACGTTGAAAAATTCCGAGAACTGCATTTTCCTAATTTATATTAAATTAAGTGACTGCCGAATCGGCGAGATGTAGATTGAAAAATGCAAATTTTCGAGATCTTTTGAGTTTTGATAGCGACTCTCGAGGAGATTTATTTGGAAGTCTCGGTCGCAAATTTTGATTATTTTCAATAGACAAACCTTGAATTCCTGCGCCGTACCAGAAGGATAGCGCAATTCGGCGCGCAACTTGCCCGACCAGACATAGTTGAAGTGCTCGTCGACGTGGGTGACCAAGCCAATTTGCCACTCCCGGTCATCCTCTTCTCGTGCGTCCAATGCGTCTGGGCCCTCATCCGAATCGTTGTTGTTGCTGGCGGTGAAGGCAGCTCTTTCGGCTTCGTCGGCTTTTCGACGCTCTTTGACTTTTAGCAAGAAGTGGGCCATTTAATTATTAATTAAAGTAGTTCGCTAAATCGGGAAGTTGATGTAATTAAAATAGAGAATGTTTGGTGCAGCAGGCAAGCACTATTTTCTATTGAATTGAATTGGCAAATCACATTCTGCAAAGAATCAGCGTCCAGATTCTAGGTATTTTTTCATCAATGCTCAGAGCCTTTTTCTTTTGTTAGCTACCTACCTAATTGAGTAATTGATAACTAAAAAATAATGAACTGATAAGTAACATTATAAAAAAATCGTTTGGAAAATAAGAAAATATATAATGGATGGACATCTCGGTACCATCTATGTGTTGCATGCAAATAAAAATATATTTTCCACATGCTCTCTTTGCGAGGGGATTAATAAACGCCGCAAAAGGGGATTGGCGTTTTAATTTTTAATTCCAAATTATGACGACATCAATATTCTGCGGTTGGATATTTCCCATGCTTTTTGTTTTTTGACTCGTTCTCTTGCACTAATAGTATCAAATTGCGCAATTTGGCTTTTAAAAAAGTTGAAACTTGGGAGCATTCATAAATTTTTGAAAACTTTTATGCCCTTTTGTGTGTTGTAATTTTAATTTTACATTTGCGAGTGCATACTCCATAGCACCAAATTTCACATTTAATTAGGCATTGGGGCATTTTATTCGAAAACAAATGGGAGGATTTACTAGAAATGGATTTCACAAAAATACTAATTGGACTTGCGCCCGAATCGCACACCTCTCTCACTCACATTCTCCATTTTGAAATTTTAACAATGTTTTCCCGAACTCAAATATTCTCCCTCATTTTTCTGTTCAATCTGCTCTTGGCCGCTGCGCCAATTTTAGCCCGTGTGCACAGCGCCGTCTCAATTGATGATGGAAAAAATGCAAATGTGACCACCAATGGAAGGTGTGACCTGGACTGATTGATCGAAGCACTGATCAGTGTTTAATTTGCACTGATCAAAGCACCTATCAGTGTTTGCACTGATCAATGCATTTTTGGACATACAAAGCACTGATCAGTGATCAACTGTGATTCGGAATCTGGACTAATTGACTTGATCAAATGATTGATCAATAATCACGTGATTGATCAAATGTACTAACCAATGTTCCCGTGTTGATCTGCTGGCCATCAAAGTAGAAAGTTGTTTTTCGTTATAAGAGACATCTTATCAATGATCACTGATTCAAGTGATCGTATGGCAAGAGTCAATTTCTCAAAATCAAAGGCTTTTCGAAGGCACTTTACCACAAATTTCGTTCTTTTCCCAATTTTTTTCTTTCAGTGGACGTCGTCGTCGCGGCGCAATTAAGGCAATGGTTGGGGGCGCCATTGCAGCAGGAGGGGTCTACGTGCTCGCCAAAGCAATGCGCAATCCGAAGAACAACAACAACAGGGGCGGGTGAGAACTGAAGAAAAATGATCAATCTGTCTATATTCTACCACTCATTTATTTAAATGTTAAAACTGAAAGAGGAGTAAAAATTAACAGAGTTCCTTTGAAGACTGAAGAGGACACTATTGAGCTTAAGAATTGTGGCCCAACACATTGTCCTTTTGCACTTCCAAATTTCATTCTTTGCTCTCCAATCTCTGGTTTATGCTTTATGCGCATGTTTTGTGTGCACACTCATCCAGCAGAGCACTCCACAGTCGCCATTCGGTGACCAGTGAGCACCCTCTGCTGTGCGCAAATGGGATCCCTCCAGTCTCATGTATCCTGTTGTTGACCTGGATTTTGGGGCGAAAGAGGCGCGCACAAAAGAAGCAAATGGAATGGAGGGAGGACCCATTTTTGAGAAATTGCGCGACACATCACAGCGAAATATTTTGCGCGACACATCACAGCGAAATATTTCTGTGCCGCCGCCGCTGCTGTTGATCGTACCGAGGATTCAAAAATCTTAAAATTCTGAATCTCAAAAATCGAATTCCTTTGAGCACAAAAGTATGGAGATCTGCTACATTTTCAGCATTCCACACAATTACTCAATTCCACACTGTTGCCTCTGATCAATCGGTATTTGATGTGATTCATGCAAAAATGATTTCCTCTCATCTTTCTCTAGGCATTTTCATTTTATTAAATTTTCGAAAATTAGATTTAAGGATTTAATTCATTCTTTATAAGAACTTCAGGGATATAAAAGATTTCCAGAAAAATTTTAGAAGAATGAACCGAAAAGATTTACTAAGTTTTTGACAAGTTTGACCTCAGCACTGTTTAGGTCTATGTACTATAAGTATTATACAACCCATTAAGTTCATAATGTTTTTCACTTGATTTACTTTTTTATAAATCTGGACTTATTCCTAGTTCAGCCCAATGTCTGCTTCATACCCTTAATGACTAATGAGCATGTCCAACTTACCCCCTGGCTCATGGCTTTGAATTTATTTCAGATGGATTTGTCGCAGCAGTTCCTCAAACTGTTGGTCCACTTTCGACGCCAAGATTTGGTCAGTTTTGCGAAAAACATACACATTTCATCTCCCTGGCAACCCTTGTCGGGCTCTTTTCCGCCCTTTTTTTCAAAATATCAACTCTCAGGTGTGCCCAAATGGGGAAAAGATTATTTACTTTTCCCGCGTCCGTCCACTGTCCAATGGGGAAATCCACACTTGTGCGCTCGGGTGCCAAGCAACCAAATGCAAATGCACAATGTTTGGGCGTTTGGACAAACATTCCGTTGAAGAACAAAAAAATGTGGGGAAGCGAAACAACTCTTCAGTTTTAGTGACCCAATGGCCGAATGCTTAAAAATTGGTGATTTCTTTGTTTTTTTGGCATAACTTCTCCAAAACTGAACCGATCAATTCCAACTCAAATGCTATTTTCGAAATGAGTTGGCTTAAGTCTTGAAATTCAAAAAATTGTTTTTTTATTGTTTTTTTTGCGTCGTAAAAAAGACACAAAATTCTCACGCACCATGCATGATAAGCGCCAATATTTTATTTACGGACCATTGCGTGCGCCTCCGCTCGCTGAATGCCAAATTTTGCAATTTGTTTGAAAAGCTAATTTTCATGTGCCAAATGATGAATTATAATTATAATCAAACAAAAGCTCAGAAATAGTAAAATATTAGAAATAGGTATTTCCATCCCGGGCACAGCACTCTACATCTAGCACCTTGGTTTTCTATATTTTTCTTTTCTGCCGTTTTAGAGCGTGCTTTATTTTAAAAACTATACTTTTCAACTACTATTTAAAATATGTATTTGCTGTTTGCTCCCAATAACTATAGAAGAGAGATCCAGAGGTAATTGGATGGAGCCATGGATTAGCTAAAAATTGGATTAATCCAATCCAGAAATAGTGTGCGTACTAACTACTAAGTACTAACTGCGTACAGGTAACAGGCGAATGCGAGAGATAGGGAGGGAAAAGGAAGTAGGGAGGACACAGGACACAGGGGAAGCACGTACGCGACAGCGATCGATTGAATTCGCGCTCATTCCTGCGTCAGCCAAAATCAGCAGCAGCCAACCAGCCCAGTCCCGATCGAGACTGTGCAATTGAACATTGTTTCAGTCACCAAGCAAAATCAGCCCCCAAGTCCCCCAACCATTGAAACAGGAAACAATGGATTAATTTAGTCACTATCATCTATCAGTCTATCACAATCACTACACATATTGATTTTCTCAGGTCACATTCGCCGACGACCATGCACGTTTCTACGCGGAGGCACAGTCCAGCGACGAGTACGAGTACGGCAAATGCATTGCCCATTACTACTCGGTCATGTCAAAGGTGGGTGGTGAAGGCGAACGGTGCCTCTGCCTCTAAATTCCTAATACCCGACATAATGGGTATGGGACATTTGCGCGCCAGTCCATTTGCGCGCCGCCATTTGCGCGCGGGGGTCATTTGCGCGCCAACTTAAAATCGCTTAAAACCGTGTTGAATCGACTTCGTTCTGTAAGCTTAAGCTAAGCTAAGTTTTTTGGGCTTAGACGTAGGCTAAGCTTACCTAAGATAAGCTAAGCTTGCTTTGGCTTAAGGCTTAAGCTAAAATATCCCACTTGGCTACACTTTTGGCTTAGACGTAGGCTAAGCTTAAGCCTAAGCTAAGCTAAGCTTGCTTTGGCTTAAGCTAAAAAAGCCCACTTGGCTATACTTTGGGCTTAGACGTAGGCTAAGCATGCTAGGCTAAGCTTGGCTTAGGCTAAAAAAAAATAGGTACTGGCGCGCAAATGACCCCCGCGCGCAAATGGACTGGCGCGCAAATGACCCCCAACTCGACATAATGGTCAATTCCTCAAAAACACCATAGTTTTTAGCTTTTAGCCTAAGCCTAGAGGCTAGGACTCATTAGGGTTGCTTTATTTTTAATTTAAAAAATTTAGCTTAAATCTTGACACAAAGGTTGACTTGTTGGCCCGCACAGGTGATCGACGAGTACTTCTCGGGTAGTTTCCATTTGGTGCCGCCGCTACAAAAGTGCCACGCCTCGCTTCCAGCATCCATCAAATTGCTGCACGCCCGCATCGGCGAATGGTTGGTTGTTGATGGAAAAATGACGAGAAATTGAAACTCAAAATAATTACGATAGATCATGGATCTCTCATTGCAGGTTGGAACTGGGCCCGGGCAAGCACTGTGTGGACATTGGCTGCGGCATTGGCCGAGTGATTGAGGATCTGGCGCCCAGCGGGGCCCATTTCACTGGACTGACAATTGCATCGAACGAAGTCCAAAAGGGCAACGCCCACTTTGGCGTGTTGGGCATCCAGAACAAGTGCAAGCTGGTCGAGGCGGACTGCACCAAAGGTACAGAAAGACGAATGCGTGAATTGTTCCGGAATATGCGAATTGTTTCGGAATACATGAATTGTTCCGGAATATTTCCGGAGTTGTTCCGGAATACGTGAATTGTTCCGGAATATTTCCGGAATTGTTCTTGTTCCGGAATACGCGAATTGTTCCGGAATATTTCCGGATTTGTTCCGGAATACGTGAA